>VSMD01054278.1:0-17622 GCA_008750895.1 Mirza zaza | reverse complement strand
TGCCACCATGCCCGGCTAAGCTTTTCTATTTTTAGTGAAGACGAGGTCTTGCTCTTGCTCAGCCTGGTCTTGAACTCCTGACCTTAAGCAATCTTCCTGCCTTGGCCTCCCAGAGTGCTAGGATTACAGGCATGAGCAACCGTGCCTGCCCAGAATATTATCTTTTCAGTAGAGTCAATTCCTAACAATGAAATTCCTGAGTGAAATGATGTATATTCATTGTTGATTTTGATCATTATTAAACTCCACTAATAAAATTTACGTAAATTAAAACTCCCAACAAAAGTGTCAAATTCATTATAACTTATTTCTTCACAGTTGTGTCAACACTGAATATTGTAAAAATTTTAAAATTTTACCAATCTCAAAGGCAAAAACTTATATGTGATTTGCACTTTAAAAAATTGTTTATTTTTATTTCAATAGATTTAGGGTGTATAAGTGTTTTTTGCTACATGGATGAATTGTGCAATGTTAAAATCAGGGCTTTTAGTGTACCGGTCACCAGAATAGTATACATTGTATACTATTGTATACTATATTGTATAGTATACATTGTATACTATATTGTATACTGTATACTAATTGTATACTAATAGTATAATAATTGTATTATATACAATTGTATACTAATTGTATACTAATAGTATACATTGTATACTATATTGTATACTGTATACTAATAGGTAATTTTTTATTTTTTACCCACTCCCTCTCTCCCCTCTTCTTAGTTTCCAATGTCCATTACACTACTTTATGACCATATTTACCTACTGCTCAGCTCTCACTTATGAGTGAGAAGATGTGGTATTTGTTTTCTCATTCCTGAGACACTTCACTTAGGACAATGGTCTCCATTTTCATCCAAGTTGCTGCAAAAGACATTATTTCATTCCATTTTATGGCTGAGTAGTACTCCGCATTTTCTTTATCCGCTCATCAGTTGATGGGCACTTAGGTTGATTCCATATCTTTGCAATTGTAAATTGTGATGAAATAAACATTTTGAAATAATGACTTCTTTTCCTTTGGGTAGATACCCAGCAGTGGGATGCTGGATGGAATGGTAGATCTACTTTTAGTTCTTTGAGGAATCTCTGTACTGTTTTTCATACAGGTTGTACCAAATTACGTTCCCACCAACAGTGTTCCCTTTTCACCATATCTGCACTAACATTTATTGTTTTTTGGCTTACTAATAATGGCTATTCTGACAGCGGTATAAGGTGGTATCTCATTGTGGTTTTAATTTGCATTTCTCTGATGATTAGTGATGTTGAGCATTTTTTCATATGTTGGCTAATTGTCTATCCTCTTTGAAAAACATCTATTCATGTTTTTTGCCCACTTTTTGATGGGGTTATTTGTTTTATTCTTGCTGATTTGTTTGAGTTCTTTGTAGAGTCTGGATTTATTTATTTATTTATGAATCAGATTGTGAATCTTTTGCAGATTTGTCATTTCATTTCCATTTCTGTGAATTGCCTATGTACGTTAATCACTCATTTTCTATTAGTTTATCTTTTTCTTGCTAATTTATACAAGCATTGTATAAATTGAAAAATCAGCTTTTGACCATTGAAATATGATGCAAATTTTTTCTTTCTTTTTGTCACCATTATTTTAACTTCACTTATATATTTTTGCGTTTTCCTTAACAGTTTCTTGGTTTTGTGTCATGTTTACGAAGGCCTTTCCCATTACAAAGTTAAAGAAATATTTCCCCATGTTTTCTTTTAATACTTTTATGGTTTCATTTTGTAATTCAAAATTTCTGATACATCTGGAATTTATTTGGGCATCTGGAGGCATTTTCTTCTCAAAATGATGAGGCAGTTGTCACCACATGATTTATTGAATAATATGTTAATGACTTATTATTACTCTAATAAAGTGTATTGACTCAGATTTTGGAATCAGAAATAACTCAATCCAAATCTTGGTGTGAATGTTCTTTCCTCATCTTTAATGAAGGCTTAATGCTGCTGCATCATAATATCTGATCTGAAGCCTTTGGTGCCAGATGTGCTTCTCTAGAGAGTTCAGAGCATTGAGGATGTCTACCTGTACCCTCAGGGTTGAGCCTACTTCTTAGCGGGCATATATGGTGTCAAGACATGGTGGTTGTCATCTCTTCCTGTTGGCATCCACCCAAACGGCTATATTTCATCAGGTTTCTGGTTGTGGATCTACTTAGATCCGTTTTCAAACCCTGAATGGTCTTCATTCTCTCAGATACTCTCAGCTGTCAGTCTCTCTGCTACTTTGGAACCCATCCTTTTGAGCAGTCACATTTCTCTGTTCTCTTGAACCTTTCTGGGGGGGACCCTAGGGAACTTTCTGCAGTTATCTCAGATCCTTTCTGCCCAGAACCTTCATGCAGCCATCTTTATTCCAGTGTCCCTTGTGCCAGGCTGGGGCCTGGAGGCACTCTGCAAGGCTTCCAGCTGCCCAAGCTCCACCCACAGTAGCCCTCCCTCCTTGATAGACAAAAGCTATCCTATTCGGACACCCAGAGCAGCTCAAACACCATTGTTTCATCTTGGATGCTCCTCCTCTCTCCCTCCCAGCAGCAAACTTCCCCTCTGTCTGTCTGGGTGGGTGGGTAGGAAAACTGGTTCTGACTGAGAGTACTTATCATTCCACATCTTTTTGTCCCATGCCTGGATCTCAGCCTTTGACCTCCAAGGATTTGACTCTTTTGTTCCCTTCTCCAAGGTATCAACCCTGCCCTAAGGTGATAGATCTCTCAAAGTCTTTGATTAGGGCAGGAACACAGGCTAAGAAAGAATCACTGAGGAGAAAGCACATTAGTTAATACATTAAAATACTAGTCCTCTGTGTTACTATTGTGTTCTATGCTATAGAGAAAGTCAGCTTTCAGGAGTTAGAAATAAAAGATTAAACAAAGAAAAATGTATTGCTTTTCCAGGTTCAACAAAGCAGTTTTAGGGGTTGCATAGTCATCAATATAGGAAATGTCAATATAGGAAGTTTGCTGAGCTTTATCAATGTGAGCCGGTTGGTGAATGTCCTATACACCTGCTGAGTACGATTCGTTATTAGTGGAGCCATCTCAGCCCTGCTTCCTAAATAGTTATAAATTCTTTCATCCCTAACACCTGGCCCACAGAAAATCTCTATTACATCTAATGGAACACCCCTAGATCCTAGTAGGATCAAATATTTCTCCTTTGTCAAGAAATTGTATATAAAATTTATTAAACTAAATTTGTTAGAGCTAGTCTCTTTTGAAACAATAACACAAACAGAAAATATGTATAATTTTGTAAAACTTAGACTCTTTCAACATTTGTAATATCATGGTCTCTCTCTTTGTCTTAATTTTCTATTGAGAGAAAGCAATTGAAGGGCTGTCTTAATTAGTAAGATTTATTTTTCCTTCGAATGTATTTTGAAGATTTTAGATCCTGGCAGTAATGAATTTCATATGAAGAATTTTTATCGGTTATAAAAATAATTTGCAAGAACCAATTAGGGCCATAATTTAAATGCATAAAAGTTTTTAAAATATTTCACATGCATCAAGATTTTTCACTTAAAAATACTATGCACTATGAAATTGATAATTTTCGACTGCTTGAAAATATCTCAGTCTAAGGGTAGCCTTAGGTTTTTCAAAGTCAAGAAAAAGTTAGGTGGAACGATGTTCCACCTATAATTTTGGGAGAAGGTCTATGTAATTCTTGAATTTAAATGTTGATCACTAATTATAGTTATAATACTAAATTATTCCTGAGTGGGTTTGTTTAGTATTCAAATGTCACCCCAGGGGAAGAATCTTTTATCTATGGCACTGTCAGAGATAAGCAGGATCATGAAAACACTCCTTCTGACCAAAATTTATTTTTAACTTGGAAGAACATATCATACTGTCCACCCACTCACTCGCCATGAGTTGCGCTAGAGCGTGGAATCCCTGCTACAAATGAACTTATTTTTGCCAGGAGCAGGGTAAGCTGAGTCCTTTTTGGACACTGCCCAACAAAATGTATGTAGCATTAGTATCAGAGAAGAATCTCATTGGAGAACCTTTCACCTGTGGGTACCGTGGTGTCTTGGCGGACAGGGCGCCTAAGGACACTGTCATTGCAAGTTTCCAGTGAAGTAATTTGATTTGTTAAATTAAATAATTAGATTTATTCCACATGTTGCCTTGGGGTGATGGGGAGGAGGCAGGGACCTGGAGGGAAAAAGAGCATAGTACATTTTGGTGCTTATTTTACAATCTGGTTGGCGATGCTTTAAACGCAGATCTTAGATTTATTCAATGGACTTTTGTGATTCAGGAAAACCATCAGAAAAGAAGTCTCATTCCCACTGGAAATTCATTTAAGTTGTCAATAACAAAGAAAAGAACACTGTATGCTGTTTGGGCTTGGAGGCACCAGTACCAAAATTATACTACCAGTTATCCATAATCGGATTGTGTTGTTCTTATAACATCATGATCCTACCAACCCAAACTGACGATCATTAAGAATGCATTGTTTTCCCAGACAGCAGGGAACACACACACCCCACAGAAAAGTTTCCATAAAAACTTTCAGTCTGATTCTTTGTGTCCTATTTATCTCTAACAAGTAGAGAAAACAGGTAAAAAGAAAATCACTTAATGAGGTGAAGAAATATAAAAGGGAAATAAAAAAATGGCTTTCTAGATATTTAAGCCTAGGAAAAAAAATGTATGCTTAAATTTTTTTTTTTTTTACTTTGTCAAATAAGAATTACTTAATTCCTACAGTTTATTTAAGAAACTTGGGAAATAAAAAGGCAGAATGCATAGCGTTGGGCCATCAGTGGAATTTCTGAGTAATAACTGTGTATATTCTGTTTGTAAAAATAGAAAAGCTAATGATGAAAATGAAATGGTGACTGGATTACATATTTTTAAATCTTTTGTAATATTTTTATTTAGCAGTTTGTTTTCAAGAATTCATATTCAAATAATAAATATTTATAGAGTCAGGAAAATGACAAATTCTTTCTTCATAACAATTTTACAGTAAAAACTAACAGTAGCCCAGCTATTGAAAGCCCTAAGAAATTCTGCTGCTTTTAGCTGTGATTGTGACAGAGAAAGTGACTATAGAAAGTATCATATTCCATCAAAGTCACTCAGTGCTTTGTTTTTCTTTAAATATGCCTCTTAGCTGATTTACATTCTGACACAAGAAATCATATCAATTAGAAACTTTGCTAATTGCTAGGGTTTTGTAGAAATTTTGAATTGTATATTTTTTCTAATTCATTCTCTTATACCACAAAATTATAGAGACTGGATTTACACTGTCCAGTATGTATGTTTTGAGGACTTAAAGTGTAGAATGTAACCTATTTGTCTGTGGCTATATTAGAAGGGCAAGGAAGAGACACCATAAAAAAAGTTTACTGGGAAGCACGCTGAGCTGACTTGGGGAACACATCTGGGCTGGATTCGCATCCTATGTAATTCATGTGAGAATTCCCATTGAGTCACACAGGGCAACAATTAGACCCAGAGAACCAGATCAATGCTTTCCTGGCTTGACATTTTTATAGTCATTTCTTGTACCACACACACTCTTTTAAGTAGTTATTTGCAGGTTTACCAGAGAGAACTTTAAGTATTCAAATATGTTAAATTAAATATTCAGTTATGACAGTTAAGTGAATAAAGCTGTGGAGGTCTGTCTTGCACGCACCGCTCCCTTTCTCACTTCCACAAGCGTTCAGAAGACTCCTGCGCACTCAAAGAACTTTCACTGTCTGAAAATGTGTTTGCTATTTAAAATACCAAAAAATCCACTCAAGGGGGGAAGAGGGGCAAGGGCAATATCTGTAATCTTAATGTTTGTATCTCCACAATATGCTGGGAAAAAAAAATAAAGAAAGAAAGAAATCAGAAAAAAAATACCAAAAAAATCTTAAAATACAGAAAGTTTAGGAGAACACATGGAAGAAGTTTAGGCAAGGCACACTTCCTTTAATGAACTCGTGCATCATAGTGCTTGCCTGCTCTGTCTCGAGCTGCTTGAGGCAGCAGATATCACCAGCCTTCCAGGATCTAACAGTCTAATGAGCTACAACAATGTAAACAACTAATTTTTGTATTATGCGAAAAACAGAGGTATTAAGCAAGTGCTACGGGAACGTAAAATGGGGAGTGGTAATTCTGCCTTGGTGGTAGTTGGGTTGTGAAAGTCAGAACAGGTAACTAGCTTTGATGAAGGAGTAAAATTTTCCAGAAAGTTTGGGGAAGACCATTCCTGGCAGAGGGGAGTGGCAGGCACGTCCACAGTGTGTGTAGGGGATTCTGACTGGTGTGGACATTGAGAGGGCCAAAGAGGGGCCATGAAGGCGAGTGGGTGGCATGGAGACCTGGGAGGCAGGTGGAGGCCAGAGGAAGAGGAAGAGGGTCAATCCTAAGCGACTTTTTCTCTGTCCTCCAGGCTCTTTACCTATTTAGGTCATGGATCCCTTAGAGCAGTGGTTCACAAAGTTTATCGCATAGGAGAATCACTTACAGAGATTAAAAGAATAACCCAGAATCTCAGGCCACACCCCACGGAACCTTAGGGAATGAGATTCAGACTCAGTATTTTTATACAATCTCCAGGTGCTTTCAATGTAAAACTGTGTTTCACAAAATGTCGTCCCAAGATCAGCAGCATTGGCATCAGCTGGGATCTTGTTAGAAATGCAAATTCTCAGCCCCAAATCCAGAGCTAGTGAATTCAAAACTCTGATGGGGCCCAGCAATCTGCATTTTAACAGACTCGCCAGGAGATTTTGGTGTATGCTAAGTTTGAGTCACTACCATGGAGAATCTGATAAAAGCTGTTAAGTTTTCCAGAAAAATGCACTGCATGTTTAATTTTATGTATAATTTTAGGTGGCATATGGAAATCCCTGCTAGCCCCATTCTACTTCCTCCCCCCAGTCCTACAATCCGGGTTAAGAATTCCTCCTCTGGCCAGTGAGACCTATGGACAATTTTTAAGTAAAAGAGGGGCAGAATAAACTTTGGTTGCAGAATGATGGCTGCTGTGGTATAAAGAATGGAATGGAATGGAATGAGGAGAGACTGGAGTCGACCACACCAGGAAGGAGGTTATTGGATTATAAAATAAAACAGAACGTGTGACACACAGGTTGTGTGGGGCGATACAGAGGGAATGGAAAATGATTCCAAGGTTTCTAACTTGAGTTCAGAGTGAAGGAAGACTTTACTTAGGAAAGGGACTATAAAAAGAGAAGGTTTGGAGGCAAATAATATTAATAATTACCAGACATGTATGGGAAGATGTAGTAAAAACAGGTTTGGAATTTAGCTGAGAGATGTAGGCTGTAGATAATTATACATCCACATTATAAACAGGTAGGTGCCAGTTATTTCTTATCCTCTTGCTATTGACATTTTGAGCCAGCTAATTCTTCATTTTGGAGGGCTGTCCCGGGCACGGTAGGGTATTTAGTGGCATTCCTGTCCTTTACCCACTAGGTGCCAGTAGCCAACACCCTCTGCCTTTGTGATGATCAAAAATGTCTTCAGACATTGCCTAGTGTCTCCCAGTAGCAAAATCACTCCTCACTGAAAACCACCGTGTAAATGCAGCCTGGAGGGTGGGTGAGGTTGACACCGTGGCAGGTGAAAGAATAAACAAGAAAAGTGGAGACTGCCAACATAGATTCCTTCTTCAAGGGATTGGTTAGGGAAAGATAGAAGAAGAGAAAGAGGCAAAGAGAATGGAGAGAGAGTTTCTTTTAGGACAGGAGAGACTTGCAAACATGATAAAACTGATAGGAAAGTGCTAGTAATTCCAGACCCAGAATCTTTTCTTTACTAAGATTATAGCAGCAACGTACTGAATAATTGAAACAAGTAACAGTGTCTCTTATTTTATATCTATCTGTCTTTGAATTGTTATGAGACAATTAGTAAGTTAGGAAATGTATTTCATCTATAACACAATAAAGTCCTATTGATATGATTTTGCCTCTGGGCTGGGTGACCTTAACAATAGTGATTTTCTATTTTCTCATTTGAATTCTTTCTTTTTTCTTTTCTTTTGCTTCTCCATGACCAACATGGGGGCTGGAGAGTCACACACCATTGAAACAAGCCTTATTTGTCTTGCCTTGAGACTGGAATCACTTTTGAGATAACACATCTATACAAGGGAAATCAATAGGGAAAAAGCCTTTAATACGATGTATTGTTCTGGCAGTTTCCTTATGCACTAAAATTATATATAAAGAAACCATTCTTTCTAAACATTTTAATGTGTGCATGTGTGTGTGTGTGTATTGCTTCAGTTTTTGGGTTCTCTTCGTGGCTGTACAACTTAGTTTCATGGCCTTGGGCACCTTATTTAGTTTTTTCCAGATATCTAGTCCGTCATTTGCACAATGAGTAGGTGAAAATCAATAAGCTCCGGTGTTGTTTCTGGCTTTAATATTCTATAATTGTATGATTTTCTTTCTGCATTATCTTTGTTTGGTGAGAGCTTGCCTTAATCTGATCCATTCCTAAGCAAAATCTCTCAGATTGACTTGAAGCTTCAATTTCTACTCTGGTTCTCACACCTTTTTGTTTATTAGGTTAGAAATAATGAAGTCTGCACACTTAAGAATTTGTCCAAGTTCACATAGGTAGCTTGTTAAGGGTGCAGACAGAGTGAAAAAAAATTCAGGCTTCCCAGTTTTCCCACTGTGGTATTTAAATCTAGGAGAACATATCACCTATGAAAATTTAGAATCACTGATATGTCTGTCTTTCCTTTTCCTTTCCCTTTGAATCCTATTTGTAAACAACTGGATTCATAGGTCCTAAGCACACTAATGGAGAGTGATGTGTAAGTTTATTTCTACCACTAGATATAGTAAATGTGATAAATCAACCGTTTATAATGGTAAGTTGATTCCCTAGAGATTGCATTTAAATTTATCAGTATAATTTGCATTAACACTACTAATTTTAAAAGTCATCTTAAATTCCTTCACCCTTGTAACTGATACTCAGTAGGTGGGAAGGATTATCACAGGGAATGATTGGCTAGACAATGGGTTGTCCTAAATAACAGTTTCTCTTGTGATAAGGAGTGAACAAAGTTTCATTTCTGTCCTGGAAGTTCCACTTACATGTGACCTTTTTCAACCTAAGATATAAACTGCCTGGCTACATTAAGTTATGTGCATGGTAATGAAGGAACTTGCTTATATTTTTAAGGTAATGGTTTTCATTCTTTGCATGACACTGTCCATTGACTTTGAGCAAATGTTTTTATTTATATAAAATTTGTCCCTCACAGCACACTGTTGGCTGTTACAGTTGTGCAAACTGAGTTCAAGGCTTACGTGTATGTGGCAAATCAGAGGTAAGGTTTCTTTGAGGTAGAAAAAGAAGTTCTGAGCCTTTGAATATGAATGGGAAGAGGAAAGGGGGAGAAGGATAGGAGAGACAAAGTGGATGGCCAGGATGAACTTAAGAGGCGTTTGCACCCACTGAGAAAATAATGATTTAAAGGTGCCGAAAAAAGAACTGGAGAAGTTCTTTTTTACTCTAGAATCTTGGGGCGGAAAGGATGGATTTAGATCATTTTAAGCAAACACTTCAAGCAGGACCAAGATGTAAATGAATACTACTCTAGGACTGGGTATTATTATCTTTGTTCAGTTCTGTTATTATGACTTATCAACACTGGCTGTATTCATAATTTTGGATGAATTATTTAGCTGTTTTATGTCAACATTCCTATATGTAAATATCTAGAATATGCTAATATTTGGGGGGTTACCAGTATAACCACAACTTTGGTGTATTAAAGAGCTGGGAACACATTTTATACTGGTCAGCACACTTTTCTTTGTTTCTCTTCTTGTGGTCTTATTTGTCAGTTCTTACCCTCTGCTTTTTTTAATCTGAAATACTTTTCCTCATCCAAATTCTACATTTTCTTCAAAATTCAGCTGCAAATTTATGTTCTACATGAAGCCTTTGATGACTAAACTAAATGCATAAATATCTTCGCTTTAATTTTAACCTCTTTGACCCTGATGTGTATTCAGCTCATACCAGCAAGCTATCACTGTCTTCAAGATTGTCTCCTTGCGTCATGAAAACATGTTTTGATTGTCCAAATAGAAACGGATTTTCCTGCTTCTTGTTCTTCTCCTGTAACATCTAGCATCGTGCTGGGCCCCAAATACTTCCGGAATGAATCATGACAAGATGAAGACTGTGAAGAGATGAAAAGAAAACCATCCTGAAGCTCTTCTGGCAAAAGGTCAGTTGAAATTTATGACAAACGTCAGTAGCTGCAGACGAGATATGGGTGCTGTTCCCAGATTCGAAAGGCAGATGACACCAGCAGGGAGAAATGTGAAGCGATTGTTCTGTGTTCTTAACAGTCCGTGTTTAATCCTAAATGATACACGTGGGTTGGCATAGTGTGCGCAGTTTGATTCCAGGGATATCTCAGGCTTATTTAACAATGCTAACCGTAGAACAACATTAGCATACTAATCTATATTACTGCCTCCAACCGCATTCCTCGGTATCTTTTAACGAGATGGATTGAGACTCTTGCCCCAGATAACCAGGATAATATTTAGCATGATGGCCTAGGATTTTAAAAGGGCATATCAGGGGGAAAGTCATGGATTTAAATCATTTTTTCCTTTTCCAGGGTTCTTACCAACAACATACACAGTACAAAAGTCCTTTGAGGTTTGAATATCTCTTTCTTCTCCCTTCCTTGTGCTCCCTTATCACCCCTGTGCACTTCACTGAGCTTGAAAATTGCAAAAGAAAGACACAGCTTCCCCACCCCCCAGCTCTTAAACGACTCTGTTTATAGTCAGTTTGCCTCCCTGGATCTTATGTTTTAACACATGCTGTAGCGTTCAGATTGCAAACACAGCGGAGGGATGTTTAAATCCTAAAAACAAACTGTTTTCATTGCAATGTGCAAAACAGCATTCCACGAAGACATTTCAATTAATATTAGCTGAGTGAGGGGAGTCCTCTCTCTGTGGCCTGTTCAGTGTTTGGCCTCTCTCTGTGGAGACTGCCAACCAGGGTGCTGCCAATTAATGCCAGCTGTGATCTATTGTTTGCTTCTGACACCTGGGAAGTCCCAGATCATCAGAATCCTGCAAATAGCAGCTGGCTCAGTGGAGGCTGCCAGACTTCAGGGATTCTGAGATCTCTCAGTGAAGGTAGGGGGCCGCCTTGTTTTAGTTAAGGGAATGGTCCGGAATAGCCAGCTTAAAGCCCAAGATGACTTACATTAAACAACCCCCAAATTTGGGAAGGATCAGCCCAAGCCTGTAAGCCTCCTATCTCACTCTAGGTCCCCACAGGGCAGTCTTTTAAAAAATAAACAAATGTTCTTAATCCTTTCTTATAAAGTCCCAACAAGTCCCTGTTATGCTGGAAAGGTGTTTTCAGGACTCCGTATATCTCTAAGAGGTTCTCAATTTGGTCCATTTGTGCTATAATTTAATTCAACCCATGTTGGAAAATGTGTATGTCCTCCCTTTGGCTAAAATCCGTGCTTTCTATTGCAGTGCTCAATCTGATTTTCTTGCTGATAAGGTCCCCGAGCCCAAATCTACTAAGTGCTTCTTATGTACCAGACACCGAGTAAGTTTTATCATTTTATTTCATTTATCTGTAACGCGTGGCTTCATTGTAGTAACTATGTCAGGTGGATGAAAAGTCAGCCAGGTGTAAGGGTGTCTTTTTTCACCTTCATATACTGTTGTTCATAAATGATAATTATATTTCATCCTGAACTTGGGCCGGCTTTGAGGAAGAACTTGGGCCGGCTTTGAGGAAGAACTTGAACGGGTTACACTCAAGTTAGTAACTCAAAACTTACAATTTCGCTGCGGTGGGGTTGTTAGGCGAGTAGTTTCCTCCCTCCATCTTCGTGTGGTGGTTTTGGGAGAGATCTGGTGCTTCCTCTTAGTCCCCCTGAATTATAAATGTCAGGACAGGAACTGCTGTCTGTGTCATATTTGTGTCCTCGTTACAATTTGCAAATCCTAATAAGGTCCTGCAGGAGTAGCAGAAAATACCAGGGACTGCTTCTCCCGAGAGAGACAAAGCTGAGAGCGCTGGTAAATGGCCCAGTGAGTCTGGCCCCAAAACATGACTAGATCTTCTGTCTCTTGCTGCCGTCTTCGGTCCTGAACCTGTTCACATGTATGCTCGTGGGTTGCGGCTGGCAGCCCTCCTTGTATTCTGGGTGCCTGGGCTTCCATGCTAGAGCCTGCTGATTGTGTGAAATACACAGTTACCTTACGGTGTTGATCACTGGAGGCTGAGATGAAGCCATTTGCACTTGATTTATTCAGTACATGATTCCATGCCTCAAGAAGTGAAAATCCAGCAAACTGAGCCTCTGCCCTAGTTCTCATTAACAACCTGATCCAAATGCACTCAAAACGCTCAGTCTTGAAGTCATCAGTGATGACGATAGCATGATTTGTTTGCTGAGGCCTGCTAGTTCAATTGGATAATTATAGATAGAATTTACTAAAAAGTTTCCAAAGAAGACCCTGTGTCTTGTAAACCCATCTAAAATTTCCCAAGGAGTTGAAATTTACCTTGTATCCATGGCACATACAAATAAGGGAGAGTACTTCTATGTTCCATGTGCAAAATTGCAGAGTCATTGCACACGTCTCTTTGAAATGAAGCATGTAAAATCAAGAAAATGGAAAAGAAAAATTAGAAAAACGATATTCTAGATGATTTCTTATAAGCAGATCATGATCAATTTTTAATTTATGTGAGATATTTGATACAATTCGCACACACCGGAATGTTTAGAAATCTAGAGTCAGTGCCTTCTCTGGCCCAGACTCGGAGAGCTATCTGAGAGGAAGAGGATGTGTTGGTAGTTGTGTCACTTTACGCAGGGCTTCATCCAGGGAGGAATTGAAACCATACTTTGCTCTACCCCCCATACGGTCATTCAGTACTGGAAGTTTGCTGCTATAAACAAAAGGCCATCATCACTTTTCTTCTCTGTTCTTTAGATCTTCGAAAATCAAGTCAATTCTCAGAGGCCCTGTATGTAATTTTTATAGCCTGAAGAACAAACCAGAAGTATCACTATTCTCCCTACCTGCTCCCTCATTAGATCTAGAAGAGGCTTTATCATCACATAACTTCTGCACCAGAACACTGTCTTCACATCACTGTGATTGTTGTAAGTGTTGCATTTTCCTTCTGCTGCACTTTATTACATAAGCGGAACACTGTGATTTTAAACAAATGAAATAGCCACTGTATTAAGGTAAATGTGGCTTGATGTCTATCCTCCTGGTCGAGTATCTGTTGGGGGTTAGAATAATACTCCGGGATACTAACCAAGTCAAATCTTAAGACTTTTCAGGCTTTGACTTCTGGTAGTGAGCTGTTGGCTTCCGAAAATAAAACAAAGGTGTTTTACACCTGATGGGAATTATTGGGCATGTTGAACAAGAGTTCAAAAGATGTTTTCACTTCAGCTTAAAAAAGTTGTGCAGGGAACATAGGTAAGCTTAGAATATGGCTATTTTTAACTGAAAGTGCACTGACTTTTTGAAGATGCTGATACAACTTTGACACTGTTGGTGATGAGTAGTGTGTAACAGCCGTCTCAGCTCCGGGGCTATCAAATAGTGAAAGGGAATCTTCCACGTACCAATCCCAGGACACCAGAACAGGGCGTCACAGCCCTCATGCTCCGAGTGAGTTGGAGATGGCTACCCGAAAAGGCCTGGCAGAAACTGCTGCCTCAACAATTGTTAGGAAGAAGAAAACCTGCCAGGAAGGCAATGTAAAGACTGAGTCAAACAGTTTGATACAGTGTGGGGAATTCCAGTTTAATTCTAATTTATAATAATTTCTTCTAACTGCCTTTCTCTTTTGCATAGAGATCAGCTTGGGTAAAGGACACTTACCTGTGAGAATGCAGTTTCTCAGTGAGTCCAAATGGCAAATCCTCTAATCTAATCAAAACGGGGTGTCAGCATGGGGTGTCAACCTAATCATATGTTTTCTTAAACCAAACCTCTTGTTTCCTTTTCATTAGACTTTCTTGAAGCCATTGGCTAATTAAGGACAATAAATAGTTATTGGGCATCACTAAAGTTCCGAATCCTCTAGTGTCGTATATTTACAAGAAAAAAGGACCTGTAGATGGATGGATCAACTTAGGAAGAGTGTGCATGAGTGTGTGTGTGTGTGTGTGTGTGTGTGTGTGCAGCAATACTCCTTAAATCGGAACTGTGGTTGTAAACTGGGAAGACTTACATAAAACGTAGGATGGCTTAAGTCACAGAGACAGATGGAAACTTCACTTTGTGTGATCAGGCAGAGATCTCCTTATCCATGTAGGTGTAGGAATAATCATTTCCACATCTGTATTTGGACTTTGGTCCCATCTCTTAAATCAGAGTTATAAATTCTGTGAAGCCAGATTAATCTCAGTTTATGGACGGTTGTAAAGAGAAAGGCTGTCTTTCGGCTTCACTTAAGGAAAACCAGGAGACTTTCGCAAAGTAGAAATGGAGGAAGGGGCGTTCAGAGAATGTGATTCCGCAGATCCGTCCTGAGTTTGCTCTTGCCAGGAAGGGAGCGGAAGTAGGGGTCTCTTCGAAGGGGGGGGTAATACAGGAGTTTAGGCTTTGGGCTCCGGCAGCTCTGAGTTTGGGTTCTGGCTCCACACTCATCAACTTGGTGACTGTGGACACATTACTTAACCTTCCTGAATCCAGGTTTCATTTGTAAAAAATGGAGATAATACCCAGCTTACAGAATTGTTTTGAGAATGAGGGATGACTATGTAAAGTGCATCATGTTCAGCATTTTATAATCGGTAGCTGTTGTTGTTGACGTGACTGTTGTTCGATTGCAAAGCTGTGAAGACCTCAGGAGCCATGATCAGGCGGCTCATGCGAGACCATGAGCAGGTGCTCTCTCCCTAAAACACCCACTGCTTAAAGACTATGCGAGGAATTATGGCCGAATATTTTTAGCAGCATAGGGCCTACCAGCTCACGGATTACACCTCACTGGGTAGCTCTCATTGGTACATGTTGGTTTGCACCGTGATAATCTTCCTTTTCCCATGAGAAAATCTTATCTCTGGAATGAAATTTACCTGAATTTATCAAAAAAGCACACACTTCAAGATCGGTTTGCATTTGGTTATTTGTTACCCTGAAATGCAGACAAGTCCTTTTTTTAGGGGTGGGTGGGAGAATCTCCCTGGCTTACTGGAAGGAGCTGTCCCTTAAAGATTCACACAGGTTTACTCAGATCAGAGGGTACCTGCTAATTTAAAGTTCACTCGTGGCGAAAGTCCCAGTGGAAAGTGTCATACGTGTGTCTGTTAGGGAATGTCGGGCACAATACATTTATGTAGTTGTAACATTTTTGCTGTTTTTTTCTCCAAGCAACCTCAAAAAGCATGTTAACAAGATGACTTGAAATTAATGCTCTGCTGTTAGAGTGTGCGCAGACGGGCTCACTTCCTCCTTTTCCTGGAAGACACGGCGTGCTCCGTCCTTAACAAATTCCATCCCTGAAATCAGTGACGATTGGCATTAGGCCAGCTTGGCTTCTCTTGGACTCCTTACAAGACCTCGTCCCTATTTTGTTTTTATTAGTTCTTACCACTCTAATTTCTCTCACTGTTACATTTTTTCATTGGTGTAAGCTCTCAGTAGTCTTACTTTTCTTGCCAACTTAAAAAAAAAAATAAACAAATAAAATGAAGTTAGCAGTGGGGTGGGTTTCCCCCAACTCACAGCACTAATTATATAATCACTATTGAAAACTCAGCACAGTAAGTCCGGTTTGCTTTTAAACATGGGTGACTCTTGAACCTTTGCATTTGGAAATGTCTTTCTGCCCATTTGTTGGATTTAGGAAAACTGCCTATGTACATGAGGGGGCACGCCGTCAGCGGCCCACACCCTCGAACTGCCTCTGGACAATTCAACCCTACAGCTCTTGTGAAGAAGCCTGTCGTGAAAGTTAATGGTTATAAAAAGCACTTATTTACATCTGTTTTAGTGGAGCCATGAAGAGTGCAATTAATTAAGAAGTTTCTGGTGTGGTTAGAATAATCATACAGCAGGAATGCAGACACGTGATTTCCAAGGAGACTTTTATTCCATATGGTATTTTTCCCCTAACTAAGAATTAATTGCAACTTTAAAGAAGGTTTGATTGTGTCTATGAAAAACATTTTAACTACTGAGGAATTCTAAATGACTTCAATTTAAAATTTTCTTTTTTTTACATTGTTAAAAAGAGAAGTGCTTTGATCAAGCGATGAGTTATAGAATGTATTAGAGTAAAGGGAAGAGGATAACCTTCAGATGTCTTCTGCGGTGAAATGTTGAAGTTAACAATTTTAAATGTTTGCAGACTAAAGACATGCTAGGCTGTGAGGCCTGAAAGCATAAACAAAATGTGACATGTTTTATTTTGTTACTTAACCCTTGTTTAAAAAGGCACAACAAAAAATGTATATAAATCATATTTTTACGCCTTTCTGAAAACGTGGACATGGATTTTTGGTGATTATCTTCTATGGAGTGGCATCACGTTATTGGTTATGGAGTAGTTAGCATGTTTGCAAATACTTTCAATTTTGGTATGGCCGTTTCTTAAATACTAAAGCATTTAAATATATACAACGTACATTCTGTGAAGGGCTGCTCTTCTCTTTCTGTTGCCATATGCTGCACATTCCAGCAATGAGCAATGCAAAGAGACACAGAAGAAGCGAAAAACAAAAACATGCATCTGAAGGGAAGATTGGTGGAGAAATGGTGCTCTTTGCCGCCCAGGCACAGAAACAGACTATGACATCCTAGAGGAGGGACAGGGAATAAAAACAACATGGATACAGGCAGAGAACCTGTTTCTATCAAATGCAGTTACAACAGTTGCTGAGAAAAAAATTTCAATCAATAAAAAAGAGCTCTTATCACATGCAACTTTAATTTGATTGGCATGGCATTTCCATTCTATGCTAATGAATTACGGATGATGAGAACGGCTGTCGCCTTCTGAGTGCAATTGAACATTCATCAATCAGTTACTTAAATGCCAGACTGTCTGAAATATTAAAGGAAGTTGTTGCTGTTTTGGAGATGAAAGTAAACAAACTGAAAATCTTGAATTAATTGAGAAAAGGATACACGTTGATAAGTAGGATTTGGCAAGTTATTACTTCTCTGAGTGGATGTCAGTGCAGGTATCTTAGTCTCAGTGGAATAAGTGTGTCCCTGCAAAGCTAACTGAAAAACAAATTCTCTTAAGTGAATCCTGTTTTTCTGTTGACTAGCATTATACAATTATTGACTATTACTCTGGGGGAAAAAAAAAGCTGATCCTAGAATGTAATAAGATCACTCTCAAGTATGCAACACTTTTAACAATACATGTTTAAAGGGAAATAACCATCCACTAAAATATTAACAATGATCCTCAAAATACCAGTAACATTGAAGTTGTCACAATTGAGTAGCACTACTCAAGTTGTTACAAAAGAAAAAATGAAAAAAAAAACCAACAAAAACAAACCTTAAAACAGCTGAGATAAG
>VSMD01054277.1:0-62715 GCA_008750895.1 Mirza zaza | reverse complement strand
ACAGAGTCTCACTTTGTTGCCCAGGCTAGAGTGAGTGCCGTGGCATCAGGCTAGCTCACAGCAACCTCAAACTCCTGGGCTCAAGCGATCCTCTTGCCTCAGCCTCCCAAGTGGCTGGGACTACAGGCATGCGCCACCATGCCCGGCTAATTTTTTTCTGTATGTATTAGTTGGCCAATTAATTTGTTTCTATTTATAGTAGAGACGGGGTCTCGCTCAGGCTGGTTTCGAACTCCTGACCTCGAGCAATCCGCCCGCCTCGGCCTCCCAGAGTGCTAGGATTACAGGCGTGAGCCACCGCGCCCGGCCAGATTCTTTGCTTTTCGTCCAGTTACTCTGCCCCTCTATCTGTAGCTCTATCTTGTAAGGAGCCATTAGGTGGGCAGCCTCTTATAACACGGGCTTATGAAAAAAGCAATGGTTTTACAGCCTCATAGATGTGGATTTGAATCTAGAGGCCTCCAGGTACCGGGTGTTTGATCTTGGATGACTTATTTAACCTCTCTGAACCTTATTTTGCTCTCACAAAGTAAAATGATATAATGATACATGTGAAAGATCTGGCACATACTAGGGATTCAACAAGTGCTAGTTTCCTTCTCAAATTGTGTCACCCAGAAGAATTATCGTGGGTAATGGCATTTCTCAATCGGAAAGCATCTTGGAGATCATCCACTTGGGTTCTCTAATTTTTCAGAGGAGAAAACTAGGGCACAGAGACATTAATCGACCTGCTGAAGGACACACTGCAAAGTGAGGTTGCTGAATCCAAGTCCCTCTAGGCCAGGGGTCCTCAAACTTTTTAAACAGGGGGCCAGTTCACTGTCCTTCAGACCGTTGGAGAGTGCGGCGCACATTTCACACATGCGCACTGCGGGCCCAGGACAAGTGGCCGGCTAAGCAGGACAGGCAGCGGCGGCAAAAACACCCGGCGGGCCGGACAAATGTCCTTGGTGGGCCGCATGTGGCACTCGGGATGTAGTTTGAGGATGCCTGCTCTAGGCAGTTCAGGGCCCCGACTGGCTCCTCTCCCCCAGGCACCAAAACCTCTCCTCTTTAGACTGTTTGCACACTTTATCTTGAGACTTGAATTTTGACTGTTGCAAGTATTATTAGCTATGACAACAGCAGACTGGAGATTTACACAGTTACTCAAGGGAGCTGGCAACTCGAACCGTCTCTCACTCATTCCCATGGCTTCCCTGAGCAGAAAGGGGAGGAGAGGATTCTGAAGGCTCAGAGAAGGTCAAGTGTTTGCCCAAGGTCACCCAGCAAGCTGGTAGCAGAACCTTGCCAGGCCCCCTCGTGCCGCCCTCTCTACCAACCTCAGCTGCTCCCTCCACCCGTCTCCTCTGGCTCAGAAGCCGCCACGTCCAGCAGGGAAGGAGTTAATGCCAACCTCTGTTGGCCTCTGCAGGTGCTGCTCTTGAGAAAAAGCCCCTCAGCAGAGTCTGCAGATAATGGGAGCAGGAGAGATAACGAGCTTTCTGTCTTAATTGCAGATGGGAAACAGGGTCGGCTTGTCGGAGGGCTTGGACAATTAACACAGCTGGGGCGCAGGCGGAAGAGCCCTGGATGGGGCCTTGCCCCCTCGTCTCCTCTCCGACAAGCACAGCGATCGGGGCTGTTATACCAACGCGGGAGCCTGGCGCAGCGTGAGCCGGGCTGAGGCACACAAAGGAATCAGCCAGGCAGGGAGGAGTCTGAAAAGCCACCAAATGGGCTGAGCCCCAGAGGGTGCAGAGCCATCGCAGGGCCCGCTCAGACACCTGGACAGCCCGGGGACGGGCTGAGCCCCACGGTGTCGTGCCGGGCCTGGGGCAGGGGATGCCCGGCCTGGGGCAGGGGATGCCCGGCTTGGGGCAGGGGATGCCGTTGTCCACACGGTCTCCAAAGGCTGGAGGGATAGGGAGCAGCAAGGATTTACACTTAAAGATCAGAGAGTGGGGGTGAGTGTAGGTGTCAGGAGGAGCCCAGCCGTGCCTGGAATCTGGTCTAGCACTGAAGAAGGGGGTCATGGGCCTGGCCCCGGCCAGCACTCTGCAGCCAGCGAGCCTGGGACCGGACCCCAGCATTCTGCCTTAAGTAAAGTCATCAATGCTCCCCTCATCTCCCAGTGCTGGGGACACTTCTCAGGCCAGCTGACCTCTCTGAGACATTGGACACTGCAGAGTAATAGTCCCTCCTTGAATTTCCTAGGTCCTTGGCGTCTGTGCCAGTCCGGGGCCTTGCCCTGGCGTCTGTCCCTCACCGTCCCCAGCTGCTCTCTGTGTCCCAGGGGCCGGCTGGTTCCGGGCGGGCCAGGAAGGCCCAGGTCAGCGAGCTCCTGAACAGGCTCTGCCCGAAGGAGGCTCTGGTACGACCGGAAGGACAAGAGGAAGGAATATGCCAGGGGCTTCTAGAAGTATCTGAGTCCCTGTGGGGCCCTCAGCCTCCGCCAGACCAGCCCTCTGTGGTTCCAGATTCCACAGGGTCCCCGTCTCCCTCCGCCCGGGAGTGGCCTCGCTGCCTCCTCCGCTCGTTCCTCCTCCACGTAGCTGGGTCCCTGCGTGACGTCCCCTCCTTGCAAACACGAAGAGTGGTGTCCGGTAAGCCGCACTGACACACACTCACGCCTGGCCTCGTCCCCACGGCTCCCCTTCCGCCAGCCACCCCTGAAGCTCGCTCTGTTCCCAGCCTTTTTTTTGTTTTGAGACAGAGTCTCGCTTTATTGCCCAGGCGAGAGTGAGTGCCGTGGCGTCAGCCTAGCTCACAGCAACCTCAAACTCCTGGGCTCAAGTGATCCTCCTGCCTCAGCCTCCCGAGTAGCTGGGACTACAGGCATGCGCCACCATGCCCGGCTAATTTTTTCTATATATATTAGTTGGCCAATCAATTTCTTTCTATTTATAGTAGAGAGGGAGTCTCACTCTTGCTCAGGCTGGTTTCAAACTCCTGACCTTGAGCAATCCGCCCGCCTCGGCCTCCCAGAGTGCTAGGATTACAGGGGTGAGCCACCGCCCCTGGCCTTTTTTTAATTCGTAAAGCCCTCTCGGGAAGCTCTATGTTTCCAACTAGCAGTTCTACGTGATGACTGCACTTTGTCTCTGGCTTCGACTTCTCTGCTGAGACACTGGTCCACCCGGCACCCTCGCCGGGCTGTCCACACACACGCCGCACGCAGCGCGTGCAGAGCTGAGCTCACTTCCTTCCTTCCCCTCTCACCCCTGACGGGCGCTTTCTCAGCTGGGGCTACGGAGCCCAGCACCACGCTCCCCTCTCTCCCGCATCCGTCCTGTGCCTCTTGTCGCCTGAATACATATCCCTCTCATCTGGCCCTGCACCCCATCTCCACCGTCTGCCTTCACCTCTCACTGGAAGCAGAACGAAAACCTGCTCTCTGGTCTCTCGGCTCCCTGCCGTGTCCGTCCCGGATGACTGCTGGGAAACACACATCTGAACACACCATCTCGTGCTTCACACCCTTTAGGGGGCTGGTCGTGGTGGCTCACACCTTTAATCCCAGCACTTTGGGAGGCCCGGGCAGGAGGGTCGCTGAGGCTAGGAGTTTGAGACCAGCCTGGACAACACACCGAGACCTTGTCTCTATTAAAAAAATGTTAAAAAATGAGCCGGGCATGGTGTCACGTGCCTATAGTCCCAGCTACTTGGGAGGCTGAGGCAGGATTGCTTGAGCCCAGGAGTTCAAAAGGTAGAGTGAGCTATGATTGTGCCACTGCACTCCAGCCTGGGTAACAGGGCTCAAAAAACCCCCCAAAAAAACCCTGAAACAAACAAGCAAACAATCAAAAACCCTTTAAGGAGTTAGCATGGCAAACAATACCCTCTGTGATTTGGTCCCTACCCGTTTCCGCCTCTGCGAACTTCTCCGGTTTTATCACACGGCTGCCTTCCCTGCCATGCCGGCCACAGCGAACAACCTGCGGCGAGTTCTCTGAGCCTTGTGCTGTCTGACGCCGCTAAGCCTCTGTACCTGCTGTGCTCCCTGCTGGCCGCCCTCCACCATCATGGCCTTCCAGAAATCCATTCCCTCCCAAAGTTCAGCCCAAGCACAGCCCGTCTCCTCCAAGATGCCATTTTTGCTCCCGCCCCATCCTGGGTCGGGTGGGGACCCTCTACCTTTTTCAAGCCTCCAGAGAACCTCACATTCTAACTATTTAGAACATGATATTTGACCTATTTGTTTGCTAGGTTTTGAGCTCTTTGAAAACAAAATAATTTAATAATTTCATTTGTCTTTAAAGGCTGGCATAGAACAGGACTCCAAAAAATAATTCTGGGAGGATAGAGTGATGTGATGGCTAGTTTTAGGTGTCAGCTTGGCTAGACTAAGGGACACCCAGGTAACTGGGAAAGCTAAGTGTGTCTGAGCGTGTCTGTGAGGGTGCTTCCCTGAGACCCTGGCGTCTGAATTCGTGGGCTGAGTGAGGAAAGCCACTCTCACTCAAGGTGGGCAGGCAGCATCCAATCGGCTGGGGACCCAGACAGAACGAAAAGGCAGAGAAAAAGTGAGTTTGCTCTCTCTCTCTCTCCTGGAGCCAGAACACCCATCTTCTCCCACCCTTGGACACCAGAACCCCAGGTTCTCTGGGTTTTGGACTCCGGGACTTGCACAAGCGATGCCCTGCCCCCATCCCAGTTCTCAGGCCTTTGGCCTCTGACCGAGAGTTACACCACCCGCTTCCCTGCTTCCGAGGCCTTTGGGCTTGGACCGAGCTGTGCTACCAGCGTTCCTGGTTCTCCAGCCTGCAGGCAGCCTGTCGTGGGACTTCTCTGCCTCAATGATCAAGTGAGCCGGTTCCCATAGTAAATCCCCCCTTGTGTATCTACATCTGTATCCTATTGGTTCTGTTTCTCTGAACCCTAACTAATCATACAAGTACTTTTCCTTATTCCTCCCAATAAGTGCAACTAAAAACCCTGGGCATTATGTATAAAGCCAATACGAAAGGTTGAGAGAAAAAGGCAGATTGGCCAGGGATCTTGGGACTCAAGGAACACTGTGGTGGCAAGGTCCCTGGGCTTCCGTTTTGCTTCATAAATTCCAGACTTGGGGCTAAAGAAGCCAGAAGCCCAGAAACACCCAGGGGCACAAACAAAACCATGCTCAACACAAGCCTGCAGTCTCCAGCCCAAGGCCAGGCAAGTGGCAGCCCAGCCACTTGTAGATATAATCGCGCCATTCCGTTGCCAAGCACCGTAGAAAAAATTGTGGCCTCACTCCGCCCGTGCCAGGGAAGGCCACATGGGGAGCCCAGAGTCCACCTTCACCAGCTGCGGTGAGGTGCCCCGGCACCCCGGCACCCCGCCGGGGTGGTGTCAGAGAAGACTGAGCAGCGAGCTGAACTTCCATCCCCTCCTGCTGGTAACGAGGCCACTCACTGTCAGGGGAGACCATATGGGGAGCATGGACGCCCACCCCACCTGGCAGCAATGAGGTGCCCTTCCCCCTCCCACAGGGTGGGGTCCCAGGGAGGCCAAGTGCAGAGACAGAACTTTCACTACCAGCCAGAGATAAGGAAGCCACCGCGGCTCAGCTCGGTGACAGTGGAGACCAAGTGAGGAGCTGGAACTCCCACCCTACCCCAGTGGCAATAAGAGCAAAGAACAGAAGCTATAAAGAAGAACCAAATGGAAAATTGTAAACTGAAAAACACGATAAGTGAAATAATACAAGGCTCGGTGGATAGAAACGACAACAGAACAAAGGAGAAAGAACAAAGAATCAGTGAGCAGCTGGAGGATAGAGCAATAGAAATTATCCAATATAAACAACAGAGAGAAAATAGACTGACACACACACAAAATAAACAGAGTAGATCCATAGGGACCTATTGTGGGACTATAACAAAAGACCTAAATTGCATGTTTTTGGAGTCCTAGTAAGAGAGGAGGAAGAGGATGGTGATAAAAAAATACTCTAAGAAAAAACTGCTGGAAACTTCCCAAAGTTGGCAAGAGACGTAAACCTACAGATTCACAAATTTCACACAGGATAAACCTAAAGAATCTATAGCAAGACATATCACAATTAGATATCTGCAAGCTGAAGATAAAGAAACAATTTTGAAGGCAGCCAGAGAAACAGGAAACCTTCATCTACAGGGGGAAAACAATTTGAATGAATGGATTTCTCATAAGAAACTGTGGAGGCCAGAAGGAAGTGGCACAATATTTTTCAAGTGCTGAAAAAAAAAAACACGTCAACCCAGAATCTTATACCCAGTAAAAAAAAATATCCTTCAGGAATAGAGGGAAAATCAAGAACATCCTCAAATGAAGGGAAACTAAGAGAATGCATTGCCAGCAGACCTACCCTAAGAGAATGACTAAAGGAAGTTCTCTAAACAGAAAGGAACAGAATGAAGCACTCAGAAATAGACCCACACAAACAGGACCTAGTGATATTTGACAATGGTGTAAAAGTACTTCAACGGAGGAAAAGACAGCTTTTCTAACAACGGTGCTGGAGCAATTGGACATTCACAGACAAAATAATGAACCTCAACCTTCTGTATGAGTCTCATGCCTTACACGAAAGTTAAACTCAAGTGAATCATGGACTTAGATATTAAAAACAAAACTATAAAGCTTCCAGGGAAATATATAGACAAACACATTTGGGATCTAGAGCTCGGCCAAGAGGTCTTGAACTTGACAACAGAAGCACAATCCATAAAAGGGAAAATTGACAAATTAGACTTCATCAAAATTTAAAACTTTGGTTCTGCGAGAAAGACCCTGTTAAGAGGATGAAAAGACAAGCTAAAGGGTAGGAGAAAAATATTTGCCAACTATATATCTAATATAGAACTGGCACATAGAATACACAAAGAACCTCGAAACTCCATAATCAAAAACCAACCAATTCAATTAGAAAGTAGGCCAACAGCATGGAGAGACATTTTACCAAAGAGGATATACAGATGGCAAAATAGACGCATGAAAAGAAATTCAAAGTCATTAGCCATTAAGGAAATGCAAATTAAAACCACAGTGAGATATCACCACATACATATTAATTAGAGTGGCTAAAATTTTAAAACAGTGACAACACCAAACGTTGGTGAGAATGTAGAGAAACTGAATCCTTCATACATTGCTGATGAAAATGTAAAACGGAACACCCACTTTGGAAAACGATTTGGTAGTCTCTTAAAAAAAACTTAATATGCAACTACCGCATGACTCAACAACTGTACGCCCCAGAAAAATGAAGACGCATTTTGACACAAAAACCCCTATATGAATGAATATATCAGCCTTATTCTTAATAGTGCCAAAGTGGAAAACAACTCACACGTCCTTCAGTTGTGAATGATTAGACAAAGTTTGGTACATCCACACCATGGAATATTACTCAGAAATAGAAAGGAATGAATTTCTGATACACCCAACGACCTGGATGCATCTCCATAGAATTATACTGAGTAAAACAAAAAAAAATCATTCCCAAAAGGAATATGTTCTCTGATTCCATTTATATCACATTCTTGAAATGACGAAAGTACAGAAATGGAGAACAAATCAGCAGTTGCCAGGAGTCAGAGAAAGGGAGGAGGCAGGAGAGAAGTGGATGTGGCTAGAAGAGGGGGACATGAGTGACCCTGCGGTGACGGGACTGTTCTGTGTCTGGACCGTGTCCCTGTCAACATCCCGGCTGTGACGCTGTACGCTTTTGCAAGGTGTTACCCCTGGGGAAACTAGGTAAAGGATACACAGGATCCCTTGGTGCTATTTCTTGCAGATTCACATGCCCTGTGCCTGGGTATAATTCAACATGAGCTTGATCAACACAAAAAAACATCATGTCGGGGCTTTCAACAAACTTTGAGTATTTGCTTTCAAGGGAGGGCTCTTTGGTGGAACCTTCCCAGTGAGGACATTGGTTTCAGGTGGCGCTGACCCTGGGCTGCTGGGCCACCAAGCGCCTGGCTCTGGCTTCTGGGGGCCTCTGGTGGGCAGGGGTGGGATGGAGCAGGGGAGGGCGAGGGTAGACAGCAGGGAGGGAGATGGCTACTGGGACAGAAAGAGCGGTGATTCCCGAGTCGAGCACGGCTGGACAGCACCTCGTGCCCACTCTGCTTGAGCAGTGAGGATGAGTCTCTGTTTTCCACCCTGCATAGTTTGGAGAGAGCCACTCAGACGCTTCATTTGAGCTTGTAATGACTCGTTGGTGGTAGGTCAGATGGGCATTACTGTCCCCATTTCGTTGAGGGCAGAAAAGGCTGAGCAAAGCAGGCCGGGCGTGGTGGCTCACGCCTGTAATCCCAGCACTCTGGGAGGCCGAGGGGGGGCGGATCGCTCAAGGTCAGGAGTTTGAAACCAGCCTGAGCAAAAGTGAGATCCCCATCTCCACTAAAAATAGAAAGAAATTAATTGGCCAACTAATATATATAAAAAAAATTAGCCGAGCATGGTGGCGTGTGCCTGTAGTCCCAGCTACTCGGGAGGCTGAGGCAGGAGGATCGCTTGAGCCCAGGAGTTTGAGGTTGCTGTGAGCTAGGCTGACGCCACGGCACTCACTCTAGCCTGGGCAACAGAGTGAGAGTCTGTCAAAAAAAAAAAAAGGCTAAGGAAAATAGAACACAGGCCTCCTGACTCCAGATCTTGAGCCTGCCCTACCACACAATGCTGCTCTTGGGGAGCAACTGAAGCCAGCTTGGGTCCCATGGTTCTGCAGGCTGCAGAAACCCACCACCTGCTCCCCAGTTTTCTCACTACCCCATCATGAATTCCGCATTTTTGATTCCTTAATCTTAAGATTCCTTAATCTCTGATTTCAGTCTCATCTCTAAAGAACTTGAACAAAACATTCTCGTGCATAGAACAGAACCTCTTGCCTGGAAGATGCTGTCAGTGAATGTTGGTAGGACGGATGGTTAAATGAATGAATGAATGAATGAATGAACTGCTAACAATTCCCTGTGGGTGCATCAGGCACATTAGATATTCCCCTTTCCTCTAGATGGCTACACCAGGATGTCACTAACATATCCGGCGTTGTTACCCGCTCAAAGTTTGTGTGCCCTTCTGCTGTGCTAAACAGTTTTGCAGAGAGCATTCCTGCAGCTAGATCTCCGTACACATTCGTGATCATTTACTTCAGGCAAATTTCTATGTAATCCCACTTCAATAATGGGATAAACAAAACCAAATTAGGAAGGGAAATTTGCTGCAAAAGAAAAATAAAAGTCTTAATAAGCAATCCTGGGCAAAACAGGAATGCCTAGCGAAGCTCCCAGCTCTTGGCTGTGGATAATCGAGAGGCCCCTGCAGTTACATTGCTGGGAACCCCACACCCAGAGAGCCAGGGACAGTCCCACAGTGCGAAGTCTGTGGTCCCCTTTGTCTGTGATCTCACCGTGGTGGAGGCCTGGCTACCAGCTGTGTGACAAACTCCCTGACAGCAGGGACAGCATTTCCCAGCACCTGGAGCCTGGCAGCACCTGGAGTGTGTGAGGTGCTCAGCATGTGTCTTCCACTTGGCCTGCTGGCCCTCGGGCGTGTTAAGCCATGACTATGCAGGAGAGGGAGCTGTCATGTACCGTGTTTTCCCGAAAATAAGACAAGGTCTCATATTTATTTTTCCTCGAGAAGACACCCTAGGGCTTATTTTCAGGGGACGTGTTATTTTCCCCTCAAAGCCTCAGCTTGCAGCATGCACAGGATGGCCGGGACCTGACAGGGGGAGCCGACCTTGTTGGTGGGGCTGCCCACACCTTTCCGGTCACCTCTGGGATAGTAGCTGTCACGACGGGGCAGATGAGAAGGGCTGCTGGTCTTCTTTCCCGCTCCCACGTGATGATATGCATGGGTTGTGCAGATGCGCTGTGCGGCCACGCCCGTCACTAGGGCTTATTTTCGGGGTAGGGCTTCTGTTGCACACATGCTCAGAAACCCTGCTAGGGCTTGTTTTATGGGTAGGTCTTATTTTCAGGGAAACACGGCAAGTACTGAGCATCAAGCCTGTGTTGGGCACCGAGCTACCGTCACACCTGTTATCTCACCTAATTCTTGCACCAACTCCCAACACTCTCCCCCCACTGCGCTGAAGCAGGCGGGGCTCAGGGAGGTGGGCCTGACTCCCTGAACCACACTGCGGTCACGACGTGTCCGGTCGCACGGGCTGACTCGAGCCCCGGGGACCAGGGCTGTGCGTCCACACGGCTCACGGCGTGTGCCCACTACTCTGCTCTTTGAAAATCAACGGCCGCCAGGCCTGGCGGGGCGGACACAGCCCTAGTCGGGGACAAAAGCAATCACAGGGCACCTCGACCCTGGCGGGGCTGGATGTGGACACAGCGGAAATGGGCGCCGAGATTCTGGGAAGCTCAGGAAATGAGAGGGCTTTGTTGCCTTGGCAACGGGTGGCCAGGGTCAGCGGCGGAGCAGAGGCAGCTGCAGGGCTAGTGGTGGAAAGTAGGCCAGTTGTCAGGCTGCGGTTCCGGGGACGGGGAACCTGCACAGGCGACCTGCCTACACCTGGGCATCTGGGAACAGGCCATGGGTCAGAGGATGGATCGGAGTGAGGGAGACTCTGGTGCCTGGTGCCTTTGCTGAGCAGGCAGGGGAGAGGAGCAGCAGCAGCTGGGCTTCACCTGCACCCTGGCCCTAGCCCTGGTCACAGCCTCCGTCGGCTCAGGGAGACCCCCCAGCATAGGCCGGGCATTCGCCTGGGATACCAGGCAAATGTCCCCATGGCCTCTCCGGCGGTTCCACCACACCCACCCCTAAAGACTAGGTTCTCCTGTAAGGACAGACGCTCCGAGGACAGGCCTGGCTGGCTGGCAGGAGAGCCCGTCCCACTGCACACCTGTGCTTCCCACTGGCTGGGCCTGCAGGTGACAGGCAAGCACGGGGGCATGTGTGCCCAGATGCCCCTGGAACTGGACAGGACAGAAATCAGGGCTGCTTTCCTGCCCATTCTCCCGGCGGCCTGAAGGAGGGGGTCTAGCCCGGCAGTCGCCCTGTCTTTGGGTTTGCGGGGTCTGCCCTGGAACGGAAGGAGCAGCCGGGCACAGCCTGCAGGTGGCCAAGGGCGCCAGGCAGGTGGGGAGAGAGCCCGCTTCCTCCCACCTGCTCCGATTGTTCTGTTTGGTGTTTTCAGGTCAGCTTAACCAGGGCACGCGGGAGGCGAGGAGCTCTCACTCGAGATGGCTGTGGTGCCTCTTCCCAGCCATCCTAAGTAAAACCGATACACCGCTCTGCAGCGAAAACATTGCCGCACACATTGTCTCATCTGCTCCTCACAATAACCCCACGAGCTGGGTGGGGCAGGTGGTGTCTTTCTCCTTATCTCACAGGAAAAACAGTAAACTGACTTGTCCACAGTCACACACTGGCCGGAATATCCGGGTGTCTGCCTCCCCGGCCTTTGTCCTTTCCGCCCCGCCATGGCCTTGGGAGAAGGTGTCCAGGTGAGCAAGGGAGAGACTGGACCAGCAGAGGCGGCAAGGGGCCTCCCAGGGTGGAGGAGGTTAGCTGTCTTCATCCCGAGCCTCCTGTGGTCCCACCATGGCAGCGTCCTCTCTGAGTGCTGCCCGGCAAGGTGGTGCAGAGGTGGGCAGCTCCCGGCATCACTGGGCCCTCCCTAGATAATTTTTAAAGGCAGACATACCCTTGACATTCTAGAATGTCGAATATGATGGCAGCTGGGAAGGATAGCAGAAGGATGTCTTGGGAACTTCTAAAAGGAAGAAAGGATTGGCCGGGCGCGGTGGCTCACGCCTGTAATCCTAGCACTCTGGGAGGCCGAGGCGGGCGGATTGCTCGAGGTCAGGAATTCGAAACCAGCCTGAGCAAGAGCGAGACCCCATCTCTACTATAAATAGAAAGAAATTAATTGGCCAACTAATATATATAGCAAAAATTAGCCGGGCATGGTGGTGCATGCCTGTAGTCCCAGCTACTTGGGAGGCTGAGGCAGGAGGATCGCTTGAGCCCAGGAGTTTGAGGTTGCTGTGAGCTAGGCTGACGCCACGGCTCTCACTCTAGCCTGGGCAATAAAGTGAAACTATGTCTCAGAAAAAAAAAAGAAAGGCTTGAGGGACTAGCCTCAGGGTCTGGTGCGGGTGAACTGTGTCCTTTGAGACCCTCGGAGTCACCTGCTTCCAGACCTGGAGGTGATGTTAATTGTGAACATCAAAACCCTCCAGAAATCAAAGCCAGCTCCGGGAGGCCCTGGCATCAGGGGCGTCCAAGCCACAGCCATGACCTGCTGCGGTGCCCTGGCGTAGCAGGAGGGGCGAGGCTGACTCGCGTGGGAACAGAGCCGCCAGAGGAGCCGGCCCAGGAGGAGGCCAGGCCTGGATGGGCTTGCGCATCTCGGGGCAGGCTGCAGGCTGGCTGTCCACACCTGGGCCAGCCTTTGGCCAAGTCTGCACTGGCCTCGGGGGTGCTGGTGGCTCTGAACACAGGTCCTGGGGGCTGGGGGAGCAGCCTGGGTTTGCCGAGGGCAGCGAGGAAACGCGCTTCTCCCCAGGCGCCCTGCTAACAGGAAGCAGCTGGGAGAAGGCCTCACCCCGCACAGCTGTCCGCGCCCCTGGCCCGCCCAGGCCTGCTGACCTTCCCGGTCTGACCTTCCTCCCCGGGGCCTGCCACTGAACACACCGGTCCCTAGAGGGACCCCAGACTTCTGTGCATGCAGGAGCCACATCTGGACTTTCGCACCAGAAAGAACACCCTGGGAAAGAAGGGGGCTCTGTAGGCAGCCTGAGGACCCAGAGACCCCTGCAATATCGCCCCCCTTCCTGAGCACAGACTGTGGGACAGGCAGCATGCAAACAGGCATTGCTTGCGTTATTGTATTGAATCCTTACAATGACTTCATGAGGTAGGAACGATCGACACTCCCATTTTACAGATGAGGAAACCGAGGCCCAGGGAGGTAAAACAACACGCATAATTGCCACAGTCAGCATCAAGCCTGCCCGAGCCCACGGTGCAGCAGCACACGCGTGGCCATGCACGTGCACGCAGCCACAGAGCCCCTCACAGGAGCCACGCCAGGCCCCTGCAGTGGCCAGACATGCCACCACCCAAAGCTCAGACGGAACAGATACAGCGTCCAGCGGGAACTTCGGGTGCAGCCTCGGGAAGTGGTGGCAGCGCCCGTGGCAGGTGCTGCTGCTGGGTTTACAAGTGGCTTTGGGTGTTACGGGAAACAGACCAGCCAGGGTTCCAGGATTCTGGGACTGGCAGCCCGGACCTGCCTGCAGGAAACCGCCAGCTAGGGACAAGAGGACTGCAGCCGGGCGGTGGCTTGCTCTGGGCTGGTGCCAGCTCATCACCAAGCTGGGGGAGCAGTAGGGGAGGCCCCGTGCGCTGCCCCCCACTGCCTTTTCACCCCCGCCCCCAAAGTCCCCTTTCTCCTTGTCAGCCTGGGATGCCCACACTGCAGCTACGCCTTGGGTGCACAGCCTGGCAGGCTGTGACCGTTTGACTCCTGCCGGCACCCAGAGATGGTCACAGACCCTGCCCGGCAGGGTCTGGGCGGCGGGGAGGGGTGGCCCACGGTGGGACCGCACAGCTGGTTACCGCACTCGTACAAAGCTCCTTCTGCCGGTGTGGGCCCTCATTGGGGTCCATCACCTTGTTCTGCACCACACGGAGAAAGGACATTCTGGATGTGTGACCAGGGGCCTCACGAGCGCGATGTGTGCCGGGCTTTGGGTGCAGACCGGGAACGCCGGCCGGCACGCGCGGGTGGGGAGCAGGCCACAGCCTCGCGTGAGGAGGCATCTCTCTGCAGATGGGGGGTCGGCCGGCACCTTTCTGTAGGAAAGAGCGGCAGGTCCACACTGGCCGGGCTGCATTGGAACAGAGACCCCGGGGTCTGTAAGTCCCGCCTCCCTGCGCCTCTGCCCGCCCTGGGCGCACAGTATTGCCTGTACACACAGTAGGTCCTTACTGCTCGCTCAGTCAGACCACACGGAGCCCTGAGAAGCGTCTCTGAGCAATGTCATCAGTAGACCCGACACAGGCGGCAGAGCTCCGGCTCCCTTGGCCTCCGCCTTCCAGCTGGGTCGTGCAGGCTCCATGCAGCTGCACCTCGGAGCCCTCCCCCCGGTGACCTGCCTCCCCCTGGGCGGGCGGGCTCCCACCCCATTAACACTGCAGGACAAGTTCCCTCTGGCCAGGCCCGTGCCCTCCAGTCCACGGAACTCCTCATCAGAGAAAGCGACAGGGGCAACCCCCGAACCAACGGAAGCCGCCTCCCCCCCCCAGGGTGGGGACGTTTGCCAGCTCCCGCCCGCCAGAGCCAGAGAGGGTGGCCTTCCCATCTTGTCAGGCAGGAAGGGGCAGGGTGTGGGCAGCGTGTGATGCTGATTTCCCAGTTCAAGATCCTAATCAGAGTCCTGTGAAGAGCAGCTGGTCATCCCTTTTGTCTTCCCGTGGCTGGGGAGGCTGGGGACAGGGGGGGCAGGAGGGCAGACTTCCAGAAGGGGGACTAATGAAGTCAGCACCCCGCAGCTTGGGGATGAGCCAGGAGGAGGGGATCACAGATAGCTGAGCAAATTATGGTCTATCCATATGAGAGAATGTTAAAATTCATGTGTACAGAGCTCTGATTGATATGGAAAAATGCCTGAGATAACACTGAGAGAAACAGCAGAAATATGGTATTGTATGCAGAGCACCAGCCCAACCGTGCAGAGACAAACCTGCCCTGAAACAAACCTGCAAGGGAGGTTAACAGTGTGCGCCTGCTCGGTGCTTTCCTGTTAATGTTTTTCTGTGATGAGCTTTGCTAATCGGGACAATAAGTGAAAACAAAAATAAAAGGGTGCTGCCCGCCCTGGGGGAGCAGTGGGGAGGGGGGGTGGCGGCGGGCCCCCAGAGGGAAGCCTTCCTGGAGGCGGTGGCCCCCCGGCAGGCCTCCAAAGTGAGCTGGGATGTGCAGGGAGCCGCTGGCCGTGCCCCGGGGCCTGGGCAGGGGTTCCCAGAGAACGCGGTGGGCAGGAGGGACGCCTGGGCGAAGTGGCCAGCCCTTCACTGAAAGGGGCAAACCTGCAGGTGTCACTGTGAGGACAGAGTGTTTGCAGGGAGGGTGCTGGGGGGGGGCAGAGTGTGGGGAGCCCCTGCAGCCCCCAGGAGGGGTCTGGATGTGACGGGGAGAGCTCGGTGCTGTGGGGGGAAGAGGAGCCATCGGGATGGGAAAGAAAGGACTGGCCGAGCCTTGACACGCAAGAGGGTGGCTGCATTTCAAATTGGCCTTTTAGAGCAAAGTCTGAGAGAGGCGCTGAGGGGCACTGGGGTGTTAATTTTTGGTTCGATTCAGTGACTGGGGGTGGAGGGAGGGGGGTCTGGCGCCACCAGGGACAAAGTGCTGGTCTGAAGCCACAAGGCCCCTGGAGGTCAAACCCACCTCCTCATGTGGCCTGGGGTCCTGCCTTCAACTGTGTGGGCCTCAGTTTCCCCCAGAGAGGCAGGGGCTGGGTGACAGCCCTTCTATTATCCTCAGGTCTCAGGGGCTCCGCTAATAAAAATGATTGTAAAACGCTTTGCAAATAGCCGTGCCTCCGCACAATGGAGGCGATTCTTTGCCACAGAGGGGGTTCAGCTCCTGCAGGGTCCACTTGGAACCTCCCTGCCCTCCTAAGAAGGGGCCCTTCTGTTCCCTTGTGATCTCGGTGAATGCTGCGCGTCCCCAGGGTTGCCGTGGGCCGGGCCCCGTGCCCGCTGCTGGCAGCCGCCTTCGCATAGCACAAGGGAAACTTTGTGTGCCTCCCGGGCCCCGGGTGCGGGCTGCCAAGAGCCGGTCCGGGTCCTCCTCCGATGGCGAAGGAAACCGAGGCACGGGAAGGGAGAGTGGCAGCCAGCCCAGTGGAAACCGGGACCTGTCCCTTCTTAGAAAACTGGCATTAATAACCAGCATTTATAAAGCACCGCACGGTGTATGCAGCAACGATGACAGCAATAACCAAACGTTTATTGAGCACTTAGTATGTGCCAGTCACTTTATATATAGCACCTTTTTTTTTTTTACATATATTTATTCCTGCCAACAACCCACTACGATAGGGACCATTAGTATTCCCTGTGGCAGGCAGAATAACCACCCCCAAAGACGCCCATGTCCTAGTGCTCAGAAGCTGTGGACCTTACCATGAACAGCAAAAGGGTCTCTACAGATGTGATTAAGGACATTGAGGCGAGAGAGCGCCTTGGGTTATCCAGGTGGGCCCAGTCCCATCACGAACAGGAGTCCTTACAAGCAGAGAACCTTTCCCAGCTGCAGGGAACCAGAGAGGCGGCAGCACGAGAACAACTCCACCTGCCGTTGCTGGCTTTGAAGATGGAAGACGCGGCCATGAACCAGGGAACCAGGGTGGCTTTGAGCAGCTGGAAAAGGCGAGGAAAGAGTCTCCCCTGGAGCCCCCAGAAAGGAGTACGGCCACGGGGACACCCTGATTTTAGTGCAGTGATACCCCATTGGACTCCTGGTGCACAGAGCTGTCGGATAACCATTTGTGTTGTGTTAAGCCACTGAGTTTGCAGTAATGTGTTTAGCAGCATAGAAAACGCATCCACTCCCATTTTATGCGTGGGGCACCGAGGGTGGGGAAGGTTAGAGCCACACGCTAGGGAGCGGGGAGCTCAGGCTGACCCTGTGCCAGGGCGGAGGGACTTATGTGCAAAGAGAGTCAGGTCCCAGCCAGACCTGCCCGCCAAGCCTATGCATGTCCCTGCTGCAGCACGCTGCCTTCCGTGGCTCTTTCTCGTGGCACCTCATGTAGCCTCACGACAACTCGGGAAACAGGGACCAGCGCCCTCATTTTGCCGATGAGGAGACGGAGGCTCAGGGAAGAGGGTGTCGTCACAGAGCCCCCAGGAAGCTGCGTTGGGCACAAGCGCAGGCCCCTGCGCTCCTCCTTACTCCGGCGTGGAGGGGCCTGGTGCCCCACTGCCCCTGCGGCACCTGGCACGGACACCTGGGGCGGCCCAGCGAGCAGCACCTTGGGGACGGTGGTCTCAGGAGCCTTTCCCCAGGCCTAGTTCCACATCTTCTCCCAGGCTAGGCCGGTGACACCTGGTGGGATGAGTCAATGTCCCCTCTGCCACCCAGGCTGGGGCTCGGGGTCCGGAAGCCCTCTGGGGAGCTATCTCCTGAGGACGACCGCTCCCTGCTGGGGCGGACGCACAGAAGGAGCGTGACCTGGGGCAGCCAGCCTGAGTCGCACGCCTGCTGGCTAAGCAAGTCTGACACCCCGACTGTCCTGTCGCCTCTCCATTAGCCTGTTGCCTCCCCGCCCCACACGTCCTCCCCTAGGACCCACCAGGGATTGACCAGGACAGCTCAATCGCGGGCCCGGGACAGCCTCTTGGCTCAAAACCATCCATGCAGGCAGGGCTGATTCCTAAGCACACTCTCCCACCCGCCACCCTGGGTGGTGACATTCCCCACTTTCAGAAGAGGAAACGGACGCACAGACAGATCCCGAGATGTGTCCGACATGATGCAGGATCGGACCGAGGTGCCCGACTTCAGAGCCCACCTGCCTTCCTGGGGACTCCCTGGCTCCCTGCTGGCAAACGCCATGGACAGGGCCACTGTCCCCTCTGCTCCCCTCCACCCGCCGCAGCCCAGGAGAGAGCACCAACTGCCCGGGACCCTCCCGAGACCCCGAGGTGGGCTCCCATGTGTTCCCAGAACGACACGCTCACTCCGACGCTCTAAGCTCCACCCGGGCAGAGGCTCAGAGCTCTCAGAAAGCAGTTTTCCGGAGTGGTCAGCCCTGCCAGGACCCTTCCAGACCTTCCCTGCCCAGAGGCAGCTGTGCCCAAGGCGAGGCCCACTGCCCACCCAGGCCTGGCCACCAAGCCCGTCCGGCCCAGGCCCCGGGCCGCCCAGCTGCGGAGGGGATTATGTGCCGAGGCGTGAGTCAGAGCCTGCTGGAATCCGAAGCCTCCCGGGCCTCCCCCCAGCCCAGCCAGCCCCGCATCTGCCTTCCAGATGTCTGCGCTTGAGAAACGCCTTCCGCCGACCAGGGCCGGGGTCAGGGGGCAGGCACGACCTCAGAGAAATGCCTTCAGAGCCTGCCGGGTGCCCTCCTTGGTCAACGGACGATTGTCAAACCTAACTGGCCATCCGCCTCGGGGGCCTTTGTCCCCGCTGTCGGGAATCTCACGCCGCAGCGCTCACCGCCCCTGGGCCCCAACGCAGGGGTCTGGCAGGAAACAGCCCCTGCCCTCGGAGAGCCCCCGGCCGGACGGGCACGGCACGGCCCCCAGCCTCACCACAAGTCCCAGACTGGCGGGGGACAGAGCTCCGCCACCATCTGACAGGGCAACCTTCTCTGTCCCCGAGGAGCTTCTATTGCCGGGGGTCGGGGGAAAAGGACTCTGAAGAACAACCTAGAACACGGATGGAGGAAAATAATTTTATCGAGTGCCTCCCACGTGTCAGCTACTGTCGGGTTGGGTCTTACTCACAGCTACCTCGTTTACAGTCGAGGACACTAAAGCCCCGTGGCTAGTTAGCCAGCTAGCGAGTAACAGAACCGGGTTCAGACTCCGTCCGCATCTTGCTTTTGTGTGGGAGTGTGTGCATGACGGGCGTCGGTCCTTTCGCCATCTTTGCCCACACCGCCCTCTGGGCTGGGCGCTGGCTCTTCTTCCTACTGCAAACCACCACGCTCACGGAAGTAAAGACGGCCACGCTGAGGGCCACTTCACGGCCCAGCGTCCAGCGGGCAGTCCAGCAGCCAGGCGGACTGCCAGACCTGTCCCTCTAAAACACAGAGGAGAACGCCACAGGGAAGCTCTCCTGCTCCGCCGGCAGGCGCCCCACACACCACAGCGGCAGGCCGTGGGCAAGGCGGGAGCTTTCCGGGGTCTCGGGGAGAAAGGGTTCAGAGCGCCAAAGCCGCCCCACGCCAGCCACTGCTCAGGACGTCTGGAAAGAATAACGACTCGGGGGCACCACTGGGAGGCCGGTGGTGGTGGTGGAAAACGCAACGGAAATGCTGACTGTGCCCCCCAAGCCCACTGCCTGCTTTGTGGCACCCGGGGCTGGCCCGGGACAGCAGCCCAGCCTTTCCCGGCTGCGTGCCGGGTCCCTGGGAGGCCTCAGCTCGTGGCACAGGTCCACAGATCCCCAATCTCTGTGGCTCCCCAGTCCCAGAGAAGGGGCTCTGCAGAGAGAGGACATGAAAATGTTGCCACGTGGCAAGGAAGATCCAGATCTGTACACACATCAGTTTCTTCCCCTGGGAACAGTGACTTGGGCCTTGAAGGAATAAGAGGCAGGATTTCATTAAACGAACCCCTGTTTCTCACTCAGGGCCTGCTGCGGGGAGGGAACCCAGGGTCCCACACCAATCTCAGCTCCTCCTCTGCTTCCCTCTGGCCCCTCAAGCACCCTGGGCGCAGGGTCACTGGGCTCCTGCGTGTCCTTTGCTGGCCTAGGGTGGCCAAGGCTAGACCAGCGGTGGTTTGGGACCTGCAGTGGGGCGAGTTGCCCAGGCCCGGCAGGTGGGCTGTGCTGATAGTGGAGGGAAGGTTGGCCCTGGCTATGGGCCCCATAACCCAAAGGGAAGAAGATTCCAGAAGACTATGCCGCCAGGCTGGAAAAATCATTGACCTTTGCTCTCGCCAACCATCAGCATCCTAGCCTGCTCCATGTCCTGTCGCCCAAGACACTTAATAGGTTTTTTTTTTTTTTTTGTCCTGAAAAATAAAGCTTAAAGGGGAGAAAGCATGAACCTTGGTTTTTGGCAGGGAGGGGGGTGGTTTGCAATAGGTGGAACCAAAATCAAGAATAAGGACTTTTTGATACCACCCGGCAAGCTGGGACAACACGACACAGAGGGAGACAGACGCAGTCTGCTCTCCCAGGCCTCTAAGCCTCCCTGGCTGCCCGGGCGTGGAGTGGGGGTAGGTGCCTGCTTCGCCCGCCCCAAAGACGCAGAGCCGCCGCCCGGGCGAGCAGGGCGTGGGATCGGGATGGGTTCCGCTGTGCAATCGCGCCCTCTGGTGGCGGCCACGGGGAGCTGCAAGGACATGCAGACAAAGGGCGAGCCAGCTTCCTTCCTCCCTTTCCCAGAATTCCCCTCCGCTGCCTGCACCAAGCACCCACTGGCAGATGGCACTGGGCCCTGCCCAGAGAGAAGTGCAGACACCCCACGCTGTGCTCCAGGGCTTCTAAAAGAGACCCACCTAGGAGGGAGACGGCCAATCCTCCCACAGCTCGGGGCCAACGGGCCTTCCCTCCCCTCCCACTCCAGCTCCAGCCATCAGTCCCTGACGGGCAAACCTGCTCCCCCGTCCACACGCACCGCGCCTGCACCGTCAGCTGCGCCAAAGCAGGTGAGAACCCAGCTCTCCTTGTTTAACTCCGCCTAAGGGCCCTCAGCCTCCTCCGGCCCGCACGGAGGCTTAGCAGCAGCAGCGGGTGGAGGAGTTTTTATCCCCCGAGGTTCACGGCTGTGCTTGGTCTCCAGAGTTGGGTCCTCCCAGCTCACGCCTCCAGTCCCTCCAGCCGGACTGGGCCAGGCCCCGTGTGACCACCACCTCACTGCAGCCTCCCAGCAGGCCTGCGGGGACCATAAATAACCCCCAACTTGCAGAGAGGGAGCTTACGCTCCAGAACACCAAGTGACCTGCCCAAGAGCAATGTGACAACCACTTTCCGTGTGCCTGGCGGCATGCTGGGTGGGTTACAGGCATTATCTCACTCAGCGCCCACGAACTAGGTTATCCAGCGAGCTAGGTAAAAATTACCCCCACTTGACAGAGGAAGGTGTTGGAGCTCAGAAAATGACACCCCAAAATGAGGCACCTCGACATGCTGAACTGAAAAAAACAGGCTCAAGGTCTCTCGGACCTGCCACCACCCCCGCCACTCGACTCCCTTCTCACCCAAAGCACAGATGAGGCTATTCTAGGCAGTTCTCTACCTAGACGCCGGCCGCGCCAAGGAGGAATACGATTGCCTTTGATCCTCTCCCTGAAATTTCGATAGCCGGAGAAGATGAAAATTTACTAGTACTTACCCATGAAGATTAAAACTCATATTCACAGAGACTAAAAACGAAACGCCACACCTAGAGCCCAGGCAAACTTTGTCCCAAACTACTGTCCGTTCTCTGGTCCCATGCGATTCCCAAAGAGAATTACTTACTAACCAGTCATCTGGGCACCGGGCCCATTTGTTCCCCCTAAGAATCATTTACTGCCCCTCAAAGCTGCCACGTTCCCACATCTCCTCCTCCCCCAGGAAGACGGGAATATGAGCTGCCGGACCTCACCGCGTTATGGAGCGATCATTCTCCCGTGACTCCCCTGAGCGCGTGCACATTAAACAAATTTGTCTGCTTCTTTCCTGCTACTAATCTCCCCTTTGCCAGTTCATTTCCAGTGACCCTTCAGCGGGTAGAGAGGATGAGTTCTCTCGGCCCCGAAAAAGGCATTGGGGGACATCGAGGGATAAATAACACGCACAGAGTCACACAGCTGGCAAGTGGCAGAAGGACAGAAACCCACTTATTTGTCTCACCCTTATTCTTATGCCTGTTCTTTTGGAGGACCAGGCCTCCTCCTTCCTGTGCCCTGAAGTCCCTCGCACAAGGCTCAGCGCAAACGCCGCCCAGCGCAGCGATAGCTTCCATTCCAAGGCCCCCCCCCCCCCAGGAGTCCTCTCGCCCTCCTCCAGCCAGCCCCGGGAACTACAGACAGTGCATCCTTCCTGTTTCTCCCCATCCCTGCCACTCCCCTTGGAACAAAAACCGCATCTGACATTTCTCAGCGTGATTACAGTAAAGGGATTGGATCCCAGCCAGCTCTTCCTGGGCTTTAATTACTTATTCTCTCCAGTCTAAGTGGTGTGGGCAAGCTGGTCCTCAGTTGACCCACCTGAAAGCTGGGAAGATCAAGAAGTTTCTCCTAGAACCTGATTGCCAGCAGAGGGAGGCGCTAATTTGGAGGTGGCAGTGAAGGGCGCTGGGGGTAGCTGGGTGACTTCTTTTTTTGAGACAGAGTCTCACTCCGTTGCCCGGGCTAGAGTGAGTGCCGTGGCATCAGCCTAGCTCACAGCAACCTCAAACTCCCGGGCTCAAGCGATCCTCCTGCCTCAGCCTCCCAAGTAGCTGGGACTACAGGCATGCACCACCATGTCCCGCTAATTTTTTTTTCTATATATTTTTAGTTGCCCAATTAATTTCTTTCTATTTTTAGTAGAGACGGGGGGCTCTCGATCTTGCTCAGGCTGGTTTCGAACTCCTGACCTTGAGCGATCCTCCCGCCTCGGCCTCCCAGAGTGCTAGGATTACAGGCGTGAGCCACCGCGCCCGGCCTAGCTGGGTGGTTTCTGACCTTAGCTCTCTCCAAGGCTAACTCAGGGGAACCTCTGGGCCACGGCGCAGCTTTGCAAGGGACCTCCCCAGGGGGAGTAAATGTCCTGAGATCGAGCGCTAAGGGGGCCCCTAATTTGTGTAACTGGGCACACAAGCGTCTGGACATGTCTGGCTGCTGTCCTGTGGGCTGGCCTGAGGGACACTGGACAAGCACATGCCCCAAACTTTTGTCTTTCTTCCAAAATCACTACGCACTGTTTCCCAGAAGAGGGAGGACAGAGGCTGAGGTCTGCCCAGCCCCACCGAGGGCGCCGGGCTCCTGCCCTGGGCACTAACCACCGCCCAGCCCGGCCGAATGTTGAGGGCTGAAATGTGGCATTTCAACGTCCCTGCTGGCAGCGTGGGAACGCACAGGAATCTCAATTCGAGAGGACACAGCAGACGCCTCTGGGGCTTCCTGACAGCCACCGCAGCCCGTTTTCCTCCCAGCTACTCCATCCCCGAAGGAGGGCCCTGTGGTCTGGCAGGAGCGGAGTCAGGGTCCCCGGGGCCCGGGCTGACTCACGCACTCCGCATCGGGGATGAATCTGCTGGTCTGAGCTCTTCTCTGTGACATGTGCCACTGCAGAAACCTCAGGAGCAGAATGAAGCCCCTGACTAATGATTTTCTGGGGGCTCTTCAGCGAGATGGCACTTGAGACCCTAACATGCCTCCCCCGAGGGAAACCGGGGGTCAGTGCTCCCTGCTGGCCAAGAGAGGGGACGGGCCAGGAATCTCCGTGGAGGGCGCAGGGCTGCTGCTTAGAGCTCTGGGCGGCCCGGGCTGGACTGAGGCTGGGGCTAGGAGAGCAGAAGGAAGAGCCTCAGCATCTTTTCTGCCCCCTGCCTAGAAGGTCCCCCGACTCTCTCCCCTTCATACCTATTCTTTGCCTGATAATTCCTGCGAGCCCCCAAGAAAAAATTCACCTCCCAAGGAGAACTTTCGTGCTCCGCCAGTGGTTTCAACCCTCCCACTGTCCTCCACGGCCCAGAATAAGTGCTGGCCTCTGTTGTACTTATTGTAGCTGGGCTCTAATCGTTGGCTTGCCTACCAGATCATTTTTTAAAAATTTACTTATTTATACATTTATTTTGAGGTGGGGCCTCACTCTGTTGCTCAGGCTGGAGCGCGGTGGTGCCATCATAGCTCACTGCAACCTCACACTCCTGGGCTCAAGCGATCCTCCTGCCTCAGCCTCCCAAGTAGCTGGGACTACAGGCATGTGCCACCATGCCCGGCTAGTTTTTTCTATTTTTTGTAGATATGGGGTCTCACTCTTGCTCAGGCTGGTCTCGAACTCCTGATCTCAAATGATCCTCCTGCCTCAGCCTCCCAGAGTGCTGGGACTACAGGTGTGAGCCACTGTGTCTAGCCTGGACCATTTTTTTTTTTTTTTTTTTTTTTAGAAAAGAGCCTTATACAACTTGTGCTTAGTACCTAGCTGTGGCAAACGTTTAGTGAATGAATGAATGGATTAGTGAATTCATGAATGTGGCATTTTCAATCCTCTTTCTGGGACCTGAAATCCTAGTCTCCCAGCCCAAACCCCCTTGGGCCTGTTCTCATGGGTTTCTTGAATGGCATACCCCAGGCAGAACCACATACCAGCCCAGAAGCTGGCATTAAACCCACCCACTAACCCCTCCTGCCCCCCATAACCCCCAGCGGCCTTCACAGCACCTTCCCTCCGGCACCCAGGAACCCACCTGGCTCCCAAGTCCCCACTCCTCTCTCCCTCTTCTGGCCTCTCTTTCGGAAACACCTTTTTCCTGCCCGATTGGGCCGCTGTGTTTCCTGCACAGGAAGAGGGCCTTTGGATCCAGGTTGTATTTATAGCTGGCCTCCTTCCTCCTGGGCCTCCCCAAGGTGAGGGGTGATAGCACAGTGGGGGTGGGGGATGGAGGATGTTTGGGACTTCCCAGGGTCTCAGCCACCAGGAGAAGAAAGCTGAGTCCCCAAATGAGGGGTGGAACCCAGGAGAAGCATCTTCTGATCCCCAAACTGCCTCTCCCTCCTGACTTCCCCAGATCGGTGAGTGGCCCCCCGGCTCTCCCGGGTCCCCAGATTCAAAACCTCAGAACCTCAGAGGCAAAGATTTACAGGACTGACATCTGGAGAAGACCCTGGAGGTCAGATTTTGTAGATGAGGAGCCTGAGCTCCAGAGAGAAGAGATCTGAATGAGGTCACATAGAAAGTCAAAAGCAGGTCCTCGGCTAACATCACTCCTGATAATTGATTGCCTAGCCCATCACGATCACAAAGGATGACCTCACTCAATCTCACGGGGCAGGTGGTGTGTCATGGGTTGAATTGTGTCGGCAAAAGCGATGGTCGAAGTGCTCATTCCCAGGATCTCGGAATGTGACCTTATTTGGAAACAGGGCTGCCGCAGAGGTAATCAGTTAAGATGAGTCACAACTCCAGTCACAACTCCAGTCACACTGGAGTTGGGCAGGCCCCTAATCCAATATGACTCTCGTAGGCTTACAGGAAGGGAGAAATTTGAACACAGAGACAGAGGGAACATGATGTGAAGACCACAGGGACAGAGACCGGAGTGATGCATCTACGAGCCAGCGGATGCCAAGGACAGCCAGCAAATGCCAGGAGCCAGAAGAGGCCAGGAAGGATTCTCTGCTGCAGGTTTGAGAGGCAGTGGCCTGGGAACAGACAAGGTGACACTGTGAAGATTCTACCAAGGATCTACCTTCTTAGCTTAACTCTCATAACCCTGGCAGACACGTTATCGATGCACCTTAGATGTGAATCCTGGAAAGACAAAAGGAATCCAAACTTTTCCCCATAAACTAATGGTGGCACATTCATCCTCACGCATAAGAGATCAAAAGGGGCAAACTACGTTATTCGACATGGACAAATCTCAAAAATACCACGTCGAGCCAAGAAGCCAGACGCCACATGAAACCTACCGCGTGGCTCCATTTACATGCAGTCCAAGCGCAGGCAAAGCCGCCCTGTGACGACATAAACTCAGAACAGTGTCACAGCGCCGGTGGGGCGGGTGTGCTCCCGGAAGGGACGGGAGGGAAACGGTGGGCTGATGGAAATGTGCTATTTCTGGATTGGGGTGTGGGCCACACAGGGATATTCCATTGTCAAAAGCATTTGTCAAAAACACATCAAACTGGACGTTTCAGATCTCTGCATGCCACTAGTTGTAAACTGCACCTCAATTAAAACAGAGCAGAATGGAACAAAAGAAAAGAAAAGGGTTGGAGGGAAAGGCAGCCCTGGAGCACAACAGCTGGGGGGAACGGCTGTTGAAGGTGAAGAGACGGTCACTTTCTCCTGCGTGTCCCTGCAGACCCGAAGTCTCCTGCACGCTCTGCGCAGTGTCCTGGCGGGTTGCAGCAGCAGCCCGGGCTCTCTGCAAAGGGGCAGAGGGAAGCGAACAGAGCCGGCCACCCTGGCCCACGGGCCACCGTGCACACAGGCTCTTTCTGGCTCTGCGAGCCAAGGCTTCGCCTCAGAGGCGCCGGGCTGAGCCCTCCCTAGTGTCCGATTGCCATGGCGATGGCCCGGCCTGTGTTCTGGCCCACAAGCCTCGAGCTCATCATTTCAAATCTCCCACCTTCCCATGTGCTTTGCCGCAGCCACATCTGTGACTCGTCCTTCCGAAGCCGGTGCTATTTATAACGCCCTGGAAACGCAGCCCGGCCAGATAAGAGGCAGGCCTGGCCAAACAAAACCCAGGCCGCTGGCCCCCTCCCCGGGAGGCCTGCAGTCTGGAGCCCGGCGGGCCCGCAGGGACCGTATATCTCAGAGCTGGCACTGCAGACGGCCCGCCAGCCCGAGGCCATCTGACCCCCAGACGGGGACGCATTTCGCCGTCTGGTACATAAACACCCCTTCGGGGACAAACACTCCCAGCAGTGTCACGCGCAGGGCTGGGAGCCGAGTGCTCCGGGCATCCTTGGCTTTTGCTCGGCGCCATTGCCTGTCCCACGTGACCCTCCGTGGACCAAGTGTTCACACCCAGGGGTGTGGCCAGCCACGGGGCGTCCAGATCAAGGTCGACGGTAATGACCGACGTCAGCTTTACTCCAGATGGTGCCAAACACCTTCCAGGACGAGGCTCGCGGTTCTGTGGGGTGAGCACAACATCACCGTCTCCACTTTACAGAGGGGAGCGTTGGAGCTCCGGAAGGCCGCAGGAGCCCAGGTCAGGCGGACCCCAAAGCCTGTGCATTTGCTACCTCCCCACCCGCCCGCCCCCGGGGCCAACGTCAGGGAGACGCCGGGGACCAAGGCGCTCGGGAGAAAGGGGGAGCACATTCATCACTACCTGCCCCTCACTCGAGCCTGAGCTTATTTATTTATTTATTTTTTTTTTTTTTTTTGAGCCAGAGTCTCACTCTGTTGCCCAGGCTAGAGTGAGTGCCGTGGCGTCAGCCTAGCTCACAGCAACCTCAATCTCCTGGGCTCAAGCGATCCTCCTGCCTCAGCCTCCCGAGTAGCTGGGACTACAGGCATGCGCCACCATGCCCAGCCAATTTTTTCTATATATGTTAGTTAATTTCTTTCTATTTATAGTAGAGACGGGGTCTCGATTTTGCTCAGGCTGGTTTTGAACTCCTGACCTGGAACAATCTGCCCGAGTCGGCCTCCCAGAGTGCTGGGATTACGAGCGTGAGCCTGAGCTTAAAGGCATCCCTCATCCCCTCCTCCACCGCAGGTCATCAGTCAGCAAGTGTTTCCCGAGCCCCTACTATGTGCCAGGACCCAGCGAGGCCACTTCCGCGAGCTAAGCCCAGCCGACCACGGCCTTCAGGGCTTCCCTCTGCCTCGGGCGGCCTCTCCCAGACCGTGTCAGCGCCAGCCCCCACCCAGCATCTGGCCCCAGCCCGGCCACGCGGAACACAGGGGCCTTTGTCTGGGACTGGATGTGGGTGCCGGAGGGACACAGTCGCTGTGGCCAGCCTGGCAGCTGCCCTTCCCACCCACTTCCCACAGCCACCCCAACCCCGTGGTCACTCTCTAGGCCTCCCTGTGGCCTCTGGCTTCTTTCTGGCCGGGGCGGCAAGAGGAAGTGGGGCGATGACTCAGAGGTGTGATGTGGAACCTCTGGGATGACATTTAATAAGGAGATTGGTGAGGAGTGACAGAGAGGACTGGGCTTCGCAGCAGATGTGTAACCGGAGGGCCAGTTTTTTGTTTTCGTTTTTTTTTAGCTCCAAACCAGATAAAAAGCAAAGGGGTCTGAACGGGTTGCCAGCCCGGCAAAGGCCTAAATTCATGCACGGTGGTTATTTTCAACTCTGATGAGAAAATGAGAAACAGAACTCAAAACATGACACGTTTTTACATTGTTTCTTTGACTAACTGGGTAAAAATTAGCAGGAAATAAAACAATTGGTCATGTCCTTTCAAGTAGCTTTTATTGAAAAATAAATCTTAAGGACTTGTCGAAATAAGTGTAACAGCAAAGCTAATTTAAAAGCTCAACATGACTTCTGCATTCTGCATAACAGACGTGATGTCTGTGGCTAAGTTGCAGGAGCCATTAGAGACACTGCCCACCTCTGCCATATATGGCCCTGAGGTATGTTGGAAAAGACAAAATCAGGAGTCAGAAGACCTGGGTTTCCCACTTCCTTCCCTGAAGCTGTGTGGCTCTGGGCAAGTTACTGAGCCTGTCTGAGTCCTGTTTTCTTTTTTCTTTTTTTTTTTTTTTGAGACAGAGTCTCGCTTTGTTGCCCAGGCTAGAGTGAGTGCCGTGGCGTCAGCCTAGCTCACAGCAACCTCAAACTCCTGGGCTCAAGCGATCCTCCTGCCTCAGCCTCCCGAGTAGCTGGGACTACAGGCAGGCGCCACCATGCCCGGCTAATTTTTTTTTTTTATATATATATTAGTTGGCCAATTAATTTCTATTTTTATAGTAGAGACGGGGTCTCGCTCAGGCTGGTTTTGAACTCCTGACCTTGAGCAATCCGCCCGCCTCGGCCTCCCAGAGTGCTGGGATCACAGGCGTGAGCCACCGCGCCCGGCCCTGAGTCCTGTTTTCACCATCTGTAGAAAAGGTTATGTCTCATAGGGTTGCCGTGAAGAGTAAGGGAGATGTTGGATGTGAAGTCACTCAGTGAGGACTGCGCCGTACGTGAGAGGAACTTATGCCAGCAAAGGTCTGGTAGAAGGATAGGATTTGTGTCATGGGACTTCAGCCGAGCTTAGCTCTGTCATCGGGGTCAGGCTACGACTGCCCAGAATGGTACGGGTCTCAAACGCTCGCCAAGAGATACCTTCGGGGCCACGCCTACACTTACCACCCCACACGACCTACCCCCGGGACAGAAGGGCCAGAGTCGAGGAGCCTTTCAGGGGCCGACGGAAGGAAACGTCATAGGTTCCAAATCACAACAATAAAACCCCAAGATTGAAATTAATCAGATCTCTGCAAAATGTAAAATTGTGTCGACTGCCTCAATATTGAAATTTAGTTTTCACCAAAATGCATCGCATTCGAAAAAAACTTGCACGTAAAATATTTCTCACATCCCAATAATGTCAACTCAGGGTGGAAATTATTCAGGGTTACCAAGAACAGCCAACTTTAAATCCTTAATAAATGGATTGCTGATGTCCACATACTTTTAAAAGCAAAATTATACAGATCCTGTGAAAAGTGTACAACAAAAATGTTAGCACTGCAGGTGGGACGTGGGGCGCAGGTACACGCTCCTGGGCACGCTGCGTCCTGGGTTCTCTCTGGGTAAACAAGCTATCCGTGGCCTTAAGGAGCCCGCTCTCTTTTGGCTCAGCGCAGCAGGGACGCTTCCCCCAGGGCCAGCTCCTGCTCCCCTCTGAGTATTTAGAAACTGGGATACCTGAGTTCAAAGCCTGCCTTTTGCTCTACTGTTATGGGTGGTCACCACCAAACTGCACAGAGGACCTTAAAACAATAAGCTGCGGTTTCCTGTCCCACCTCTTCCCAACCCCATCTATTGTCCAGATAGGTTTCTGTTATTAGTTCCATTGGTGGTTACCCAGATAAACTCCAGATAACACACTAATGACTCTATTCCCTGTTTTGTCACCTTTGGACAATGTCCGTGATGCCCAGACAAGATAGATGAGGATAGAGCACTTACACTAAACCCAACTCTCTTTCTCCTTCTCTTCCTCCCACTATTTCATTTTAGTTCCTTTTTTGGGGGGTTGTTTTGTACCTTTAATCTTAAAATTCAGTTTCTTGTTTTCTAACACTTTGACAGGCTCTCTTACAACCCCTCAGTATAGGATGAGGGTGTTGGAGACCCTAAATCCGTCCTTCCTCCACTTATATCTCTCTTCTTCAGTCAGCTACACTTTGACCGATAGCCAGGTACAGGCTGCCCAGCAACTACAACCCAGTCTATGCAGCTTTGCTTAAAGATCACCAGGAAATGTCACTTACATGATCTTGACTAAGTAAATCTTGTTTAATCCCAGCCTCAGAGGGTCTGAGTCTCCCCTTCCTCATCTGTAAAATGGGGATAGCACAGCCTGTCCTAATACCTCATAAGACCTGGTGAAGAGGATGAGGAATATGAATGGCACAAGGCTTTTTACAAATACAATCTCTTAATTTTCTATAATTATTCCATGACACTCAGCAGAGAATGGTGATAATTGAGCAATTTAGATAACTCCCTGAACCACTATTTCTTCCCCAGTAAAACGGATGGAATACTAGTACCTATCTCATTAAGTGGTTCTAAAGATTAAATGAAACGATATAGATTAAAGAGCTTCTCACCTATTGTATCACTATTCTAATTTATTTCTCTCTTCCAGGAGAGAAAAAAACTCCAATTCAGGCCCCAACTCAGCTGGCTATGGATTGAGAAAAAATGCGTTTCTCTCTAAGAGGCATTTGGGGGAAGAACTGAGAAATTTGAGCATGGCCCATCTATTAAATAATTCTGCCAAATCTAATATTATTGGGTGTGATTGTAGTACTGAGAATGTCCTTGTTCTTGGGAAATACATGCTGAAACGTTTAAGGTTAAGTTGGCTCAGAAAAAAAGTTTTACATATACACATATACACAGTCAGAGAGCGTGTGCAAGTGCGCTGTATAGCAAAATGTTACCAATCGGCGGATCTAGACATTTATTGCACTAGTCTTTCACCTTCTCTACGGATTTGACAGTTTTCAGAATAAAGCCTCCTGGTGGGAGGGGGTTTGCAACATTGGAAAGGACCATGACTTTCCCCCGCCCGCTGGGAACTGGCACCGGCCCTGAGGATGCAGCTTCCGCAGTCCTGCCCAGCGAGGCAGAGGCGAGCTTTGCTGGTACTTTTCAGGCCTCCTTGGTAGAGCTGAGCATGCCCAGGGGGTGACGGAGAGGACAGAGGTTTGGGGGCCAACAGACAGCGGCACACAGCAATGCAGGGGTGACGCATGCAATCCAGCCCTCCCTCTGAAGGTGAGGGAACCTTACAGAGCCGTCCCAGACAAGAGACGAGGCAGGCAGCTGCTGAGCTTGGGTCCTGGCTGAGGTTCCTGACCGTGTGTCTCATCAGCTGTCTCTCCTTTGTTACAAGGAAAGCAGGAAGAGAGCAGTTGGTATCTTGGCACTACCCGGAACCCAGATACCCCTTCCCCGTCAACTCAATTATCTGCACCAGTGAACTGGGAAAAGAGGCACTGGTAATAATCTATTGAGGACCTACGCTGTGCTCGAAGTCTACAGAAGAACTGGATAACACCCAAGCAGAATGGAACGACTCAATAACAAAAATGAAGCTCAAAATATACAGTCAGACTCGCATCCTTTATGCCTTCATTTATCCTCTCCCAGACAGACAGCCCCGTCCTCAGGTTTTAGGGGAAACCTACCAACTGGAGAAAACAAAATCTGCTTTGCCTAACTGCTGATAGGTGGTCTGCCTATGGCTGAGGCGTGCCAGCAAGCTCCTAAGTGGAGTGCTGCATTGCATTCCAGACATAACACATTCAAGTGGAGATAAATCGTAGCGCGTTCTAAGGGTGATGAGTGTAGTAAGGAGGGTGGGGGAGAGGGGGAATCTGGTGTTTACTGAGCACACACATTGAGCGTCTCAGGGACTGGGTCAGGTCTTGCATGATCTCACTCGACTCATGTAGTCACTCTCTGTATTTCCCAAACATGCCAGATCACAGGAATCACTGTGGTGGGAATGCGTGTGTGTGTCCACTGCGTGTGCGGGGGAGGAGGAGAGGAGGGAGAAGGTTAAGATCTGGCAAGTTGGGAAACACTGTCCTATAAGTAAGGCATTTTCATTCCACTTTTCCAGGGGGAAGAAACTGAGTCTCTGAGAGGTTCCGGGGCCTGCTTAGCTGAGGTCGGTCACGCAGCTAGCAGTAATGAGCTGATGGAGGATACAGTTTCAATTGCCAATAATACTGCCTGAATATTCACCATGTGCTCAGGACTTTACATACAAAGTCAGGATGTGAACCTCAACTCCAAGTCTGGCTCATTTCATGGTCCAAAGCCTTGCCGTTACATCCTACCTGTCCCCTGAAAACACCTGAGGACCCATCCAGTGACGATCTGAAGGAAGCATACCCTGGTGAGATCAGAAAGGGAAAGACGAGCAAGGACACATGGTAGCTGTTTCCAAATATCGAAAGGCGGACACTTTGCAGGCAATTACATTCGTTCTGGGCGACCGATTTCGAATACCTCCCACTTTATTCAAGGATGCGTTTTGGTGAAGCCCACTGAACTTCTGGTATCTTTCACCAATGGGTGGAAGTCACTCCAAATAGGGACCGAGATGATTTCAACACACTCTTCTTGGGAGCTCCCCAGCAGCAGGGGTGTCCAGGCTGGAGGATGTCCCCCTGGGGATGTTTGGGGGGGGGGGCTGATGTATGAGGGAGGAACAAGCTACATGACACGTAAGGTTCTTTCCAACTTTGCAAGTTTAATTCTATGGAAGGTGGCATTTGCTCTGTTTACAAATGGATTTTAAAACCAGGGGCGGGCTGTAAAGTGGGTCAGAATCACTGACCAGATGGGGCGGCAGTTGCGTCACTGAGAGCCGTGACCAGTCGAGGGTTCCAGGGAGTAAATCAGCTCAACCGTCGGGTAGCTCTGACCCTGGCAGCGCCTCAGAACCACCTAGGGAGCTTTTAAAAATGACGGATACTGAAGCCACATCCAAACCAAGTGACGCCGACTCTCCAAGGATGGAGAGCCCAGGAATCGGTAATCTCTAAAAGCTCCCCAGGTGACACTAACGTGCTACCAAGATTGCAAACCACCAAGCCAGAGGAAAGGAAGTTCGAGCTGAGGCTGGGCTGGCTGCCCTGGGAGCCTCGCGGCCAGGAATCAGTCCATCTCCACATCTGGGCCAGCTGTGTGCCTGACTTGGGGGAGTCGTTGGGAGGTTGTTTGGAAGACAGGACGATAAAGCCCTTTTTAACCTCTTAGTGCTTCAAAGCTCTGATTTTTCCAGTTATTAAAAAGTGTTCACAGATTCATACAGATGGGGAGGAGAATGGTGGTTGCCAGGGAAAGGGAAAGGGTAGTTATTCTGTAATCGGTACTGAGCTTTACTCTGGGAAGACAAAGTTGCAGAGATGGCTGATGGTTACTTAACAAAATGCGAATGTATTTAATGCCACTGAACTGCAGACCTAAAAGTAGTTAAAATAGTAAATTTTATGTTATGCCTATTTTACCACAATTAAAAATTTCTAAATGTTTAAGTCCACTAATTATAATGAAAAAATATAATTAACATGCATCAACCCACCCAAATGTAGAATGTCAGCACTTTGTTGAACTTTATTGTCTTTTTAAGTGAAAAAATGAAATTTTGCAGATTAAAAAAAAACTTTCAGGGGGATTTATCCCAAGAATACAAGGGCGATTCAATGTAATATAATAAGAAAAATAATCCATGTGCTGTGACGCAGTAACGGAATGATGGAAGAAAAAAACCCACATGATTATCTCGAGTGATGCAGAAAAAAACATTGGATAAAATTCAACACCCTTTCATGATAAAAAACACTTAAAAAACTAGAAATACAGGAAAATTTCCTCAGCGCGATAAAAGGCATTTATGAAAAACCCACAGCTAACATAATACTCAAAGACTGAAAACTTTCCCCCTAAGAGCAGAAACAAGAGGATGCCTGTTTTCACCAGTGCCACTCCACACTGTACTGAAAGCTCTAGCCAGAGCAATTAGGCAAGAAAAAGAAATAAAAGGCGTCCAGATTGGAAAGGAAGAAGCAAAACTATCTCCATATACAGTTGGCATGATCCTATATAGAGAAAATCCCAAATAAGCCGTACACAGAAAAGCTGCTAGAGCTAATAGACAAATTCAGCAAAGTGGCAGGGAACAAGATCAACACACAAAAATCAGCCGTGTTCCTATCCACCCGCGACGGACGATGCAAAAAGGAAATTAAGAAACAATCCCCCATTTACGAAAGCCCTCAGAGCATCTGAGGACTGGACATGAGTATAGTCTTGTAGTCCTTTGAAGTGGAAACATCTTGTTATGAACGGTCCTTGGTAGAGGGGCACACATCAGCGCCTTTCATTTTTTATGCATATTAGTGCCTCTCATATTAAAATGAAGTGGAGCGAATGGATTTGATGAGGATGGTACCGTGGACTGCCCAGGACACGTGTGAGAAGCTGAACCACATCCACAGGCAGGCCAGGGCGGCCTGAGCTTCAGCCTTCCTGCCTCCCTCCACGTCTCACGAGTCACAGGAAGCTGGGAGACAAAATCCCAGGCCCCGTGGAGGAAATCAGGTCTGAGTCAGCCTTCTTAGGAGGTTGAGAAAACAGATTAGGCCCAGGAAACTGTTTACTGTGGAGCGTGTTTTCCACTAGAAAAGTTGGTGAGGTTTTTGTGTGTGTTTCTTTTTTCAAGTCGAAGAAGCAACTAAAAGTGTTTTCAATCATCTCTTTCTTTTTTGTGTGTGCGACTAGGGGCCAGAAAGATGAAGTGTTTGCTAAGTACTGCCACATTGCTTAGCGCTGCATGTTCCTGAGACTGTAAAAGCTAGCGGTTGGTTCCATCACAGAGAGAGCTCTCCTTATCCCTTGCTATGTTTCGGTTCCTCTCTCGAAGTAACATCTGTTCTCTACAGATGGAAACACTGGGGAGAGAAACATCCCGAGTGAGAGTGCGAGGAGGTGATCTGCTGAAAGGGAGTGGGCCCTGGACTGGAGTCAGAAGACAGTGCCCAGCTGTGCAGCTTCCCGCCCATCCCTGCCCGCCAGGAGGCCTGATTCTAGTCCGCAAAGGGGTGGAGATAGATCCTTTTAACTTTGACATTCTAGTTTTTCTTAAAGGCCAAACCCTTTAAGAATTCAAAAGAACTTTAAAAGAAAGGGGAAGTGACATTGAAAAATGGACAGGGGACTTTTCTATTCTAGGCCACCCTTTTCTGCTGGGCCAAAACCGAGTTGATACCAGAGGGTCAACAAGGACTCGGAAGGCAGCCGGACCAGGCAAGGGAAGGAGAAGCAGCACTCCTGTTCCAGTCTCTATAGGCCAAGGCTCACCAAAGAAGCCAGATCCCAGAAAAGGTCCAAGTGGGTAGCTTGCCCGCCTTCCTGCAGGCAAGTCAGCCTCATTAAGGACCACGTTTTGAGGGGGGAGATGGAGGGGAGGGGAGTAAATCAACTCCCAAAGAATGAATAAATGGACGCTTGAGTTAGATAGGAAGCCTCTAGATGGCACTTAGATTTTTTTTTCCCCAAATGTATTGATTTGGCGACATTTATAAAGTGCCTACTGTGTGCTGGGTGTCGTGAGTAATCAGTAGGGTGTTTGCCTGGAAGGCATTCACAGGGAGATAAGGCATGTGCACAAATACCCCAACGTGTAAAATACAAAGCATTGTGCACTGACAATCAACAAATACAATACGATATAATACATAGCAGAAAGGGAGACCTGCCCTGAAGAGAGTTCAGATAAATTGCTGGAGCAGTTCAGATGAGGGGCAAGTGCTCCCTCTCTTCCCTGCAAAGTTCAGGAAATGAACCGCAAAGGTTGGAGCACAGATCTGAAAAAAACCTTCTCTACTCTTGCAGCAGTAGCAAGTCCCCCTGGCTCCATTTTACAGAAGTGAAAACCAGGGCAGGGAGGGGAGGAATGATTTGCTCTGTAATCACCCACCTGGTTAGCAGCACAGCCAAATAGAGAACTGTAAACTGATCTAAAACTTCCCCTAGAAACCCACGGTGAGAGCAGGGGCTGCTGTAAAGCCCACCTTGGAAAAGGAAATCCACAGCTACAGCTACTCCCTGGGTCTCCTTTCTCAGATTAAACCCAAAGACGCACCAACCCAAACTCAAAGCGGGATAAAACAATTCATAAGCAAGCTGGAGCCACACGCGTCTTCTTAGCCCTGGAGGGAGCCAAGATCTCGGCCACGAAAGCTCCCCCTGCTTGGGGGGCCGTTCCCAGCGTGCAGTCCTCCAGCCCCACCACAAGAGAGTTGCAGGGGAACTCAGGGAGCGGGGAACTAGGGGTGGCCCACTGCAGGAACACCCAGGCAGGCCCTCCGCTTCTGCAGAGCAGACGTGGCCGAAGGCTTCTCAGCACTGAATTTGAACGAGCCAATGGTATCCCAATCACCGAAACAGGAAGCCAGATAAACTGCGTGTTATCAAGGGGGGATCCAGCGCTTCCCCTAAGCCGGCGCCAGCTGCGCCCTGTGACTGTCCTAACAAAGTCCCATTGACTCCCCAGCTGATTTTCCTGTGTTCGGCTCCCGGGCACAAGGAACCCTCTCTGCGGGGCGGACGTCACCCCTGCACACCGCCCCCACCACCCAACACCCACCATCCGCATCCTCCCCAGTGCCTGCCTGCCCTCTCCGCCCGCGGCAGACCGGTCTGATTCTTTACCCTACAACCAGTTTTCATCGGATCCGAGGATCGGGACGGACCGCAGGGGCCCGAGCGCCAGGAGCGCTCAGGTGAGCTCCCCGAGTTCGCGCAGCCTCGCCCCGCCCTGCCTCCCCTGTCCCCTGTGCCCTGTCCTGCGGGGACGCTTTCTCCTCCCAGACGCTCTGGGCGCGCGCCAGAGAGGACGGCCCCAGGGAGACCGGCGGCAGGGCGCGCCACTGCGCGCGCGCTGGGGGCCCAGGGAACATTTTCTGGAACAGCCCGCAAGGTCACCTGCCCCAGCTATTCGGCTGGCTCCCGCTGGGATGGGAGAAGCGTTAACTCTTGCTTCAAAGAATGGGAGAGAAGATGTGGGCAGAGTGGTGTGTGTGTGTGCGTGTGTGTGTGTGCGTGTATGTGTGTGCGTGTGTGTGTGCGTGTGTGTAATAACACAGCACTTGGTGTCTCAGACTACAAGATCGTAACGCGCTTTCAATTGTAGGTATTTCACAAGGAGGGAAACTGAGGCTCGCAGGGGTTGGAATTGGACAGCCCCTAGAGGGTCCACTCCAGGACCAGACGCGCAGCCCCACAGGGACCTCTGGGCACACACCTTCCCGGGAAGCCGCCAGCATCTTCCTTGTTATTCTAGCGCCTCTCCCGAGCCCCGCCCGCAGCCGCCCTCGGGCGCCAAGCTCCCCTGCCCCGGCTCGGTCCCGGCCCCGCAGGACCCGCCAGCCGAGCGCCGCGAAGTGGAGGGCGGCGGACCCTCAGCGCCGCGCCCGCCCCGCGCCGGCCACTCACCGGCTCCGGGTCCGCGCCGCCGCCGCCGCGCAGAGTGGCGCATCCCCGGCGCCACGCCCGTGCGGAGCCCGCTCCCCGCGGGCAGAAACTTTCCCGGGGCTCCCGGGCCGCGTCGGCCCCTCGCGCCAGCCTCCGCGTCCGCTGCGCGCCCCGGCCGGCCCGGCCCCACAATGGGCGGGAGGCGGCGTCCCGAACAAAGTGCCGTCCCCCGGCCGGGCGGCGGGGCGGAGCCTGGTGACCCGCTGCCCCAGGCACACGCCGGCCGCCTCCGCCGCCCGCCCGGGAGGGGCGTGCCCGGCGGCCGGGGGTGGGGGGGGGAGGATACGCTTGGGATCGCCCTCGCTCGCCTCCCCCTGCCCTGTGCCAGTGTAGCCCGCAGAGGGGCGGAGGCATGGGTCGCTTCCAGACTTTGTCATTGGAAAGCTATTCCCGTAACCCTTTGCTGCCTTCGCCTTCCCGTCCCGCCTCCCCGGCTGGCCGCAGAAAGGCGGCAGCTTGGTGGCGGGACGGGGCCGCGAGCTGGCAGGGCAGGAAGCCTTCGCACAATTGAGCCTTTCCTCTGCCCGGGGACCCGCCACCACCTCTTCCAGGCCGGGCTTCCTCCCTCCCCCACACGTCCTCGGGGTGCCTCTGGTTCGGCCGCAGTCCTTTCCGGGAAGGGGACGGACGGCTTGGCCAGCGCCTCCCCAACCCGGCTCTTGACTTCGGCCACCCCCTTCCTTCCTTTCTGTACCCCACTAAACTGTCGTGCTGTCCGAGCTGGGACACGTAGGTGCCGCGGAGACGGGAGGCCCCGGAAACGCCCTGCAGATAGTAGGTGCTCAGTACAAGAGTGACTTCTCCCCACTTCCCTAGAGAGTGAGTGGGAGGAAGGTCCTCAGCCGGAACCTGGTGTGACTTCTCCGCAGTGCAAGGATTCCGTCCCCACCCCTGCCTCCCGGCCTGGGGGCTTCCAGGCTCCGCGGGGAAAGGGCACAAGGAAACCAGGTGGCACACGAGGGACAGGGGGCATCGGCCAAGGCCCCGGCAGGCTGAGCTCAGGCTCTTCCCAGCTCCAGCCAAGAAACAGGAGGACCTATTGACTTCCAGGGTGATGGGGTTGGAAGTTGGGGGGAGGAGGAATTGATGGGTAGAAAGCAAAACTGCCCGCTCTCTGGGAGGTCTCAGAGCCCTCTGCCTGCAAAATCAGCCAGCATGAGCAGAGTCAGGAGGAGAGTCCCTGAGCCCCCACCCAGTCAGTCAGGGGGGGGAGGGGGGGGAGATAAGGAGACACCAGACAGTGGACAAGCAGTGACACTCAAGGAGTTCCCGATGGATCAGGAAAAAGGATCTTTTTAATGATTTTTGTCTATGAAGGGAATGCCTTTTGGGGAGGCGGGGGGCTGCAGAGTGACACCTGAGATTTGCCCCTTGCCCTGGGTGTAATGGCTAAAAGCTTGGGCTCTGAAGGCAGATCGCCTGGGTTCCAGTCCTGGATCCACTATTCACTAGCCATGGGAACGTGAATGCATTCTTTAACCTCTGACTACCTCAGTCTCTTCATCTGTAAAATGGGATGATAATAGCTCCTGTCTCATAAGATTGTTAGGAAGAGTAAATAAGATCGTGTAGGCGACAGACTTAGCGTAGTGCCTGGCACAGAGTAAATGATAAGCACTAGCTGCTACTTTGATCTCGGAGTCTTGCAGTCCTGCACCCATTTTGGCATTCAATGAGGTGCCAGCTGGACTCCTTTCTTGCTTTTCACAGTCCCCTCAGCCTGCAAAAGGGAGCCTGATCCTTTAAGAAGAAGCACTGTCATTTCTTGAAGGCTCCTAGGGTTGGGCCGGCTGAGCTCCCTGCTCCCTCTAGGACCAGGATTCAAGGGCCATGCAGTGGGCATACAAACAGGTATCAGAGACTGAAATGACCCCCTGACCCATTGTGAGGCTAGACACAGGGTCCCCCATCCACACTGGCAATGTTGGCATGATGCCATTCCTTGAGTGCTACCCAGAATGGAAAAGAAAGCCAAAACTATAATTTTGGAATTCCATCAGTACATGGGATCAATATTTCTTCCCCATTTACGGGTGGCCGGTCATATAAGTCCTCCCTGTCCCTGCTCCAAGTGTCCCGATCACAGGCCTCCACCGGTGAACCTGTACGTGTAGACAAACATGATAACGTGGGTGGTTGGGGAGGCCAGCCTGGCTGGGGCGACAGGCAGAGGATAGGAAGGGGACCGAAAGGGAAGGCGGATAGGAGAGGCCAGGAGAGAGGAGAAGCCAGAGCAACTATGGACAGAGCACTGTCTGGGCAAGACACAGGGTCCACGCCCATCCCAGAAGTGGCCTCTGCCAAGTGCCTACTTTGTGAGTGGTTTTTGTCTGAACACAGTGTTGACTCAGTAGCTCTGAATCAAGCAAATGGATTTTCCTTAAATATGAAAATCAATAAAAGGTAAGTGCAAGGGCCTGGCTGGAGGGAGGGGAGGGTGGAGAGAGCCAGAGGGGTGCTGGGGAATGCGATGATCGGAGAGTGATGAAGGAGCGAGATGAAGGCTCACTGCAGGGGACCCTTGGCACGCTCACCCGTACCCCCATTCCCCACCGAGAAGGTGACCCCGGGGCCTTGCTGACCTCACTGAGGCTCCTGAAATCCCAGCAGCTCCCCCGTGTCCCCTCCTCCACAGCTCACAGCCAGTCCCACTTTGGGGCAGGAGATTGTTAACAAGAGGATTAATGTCAACATGACAAATGGGGTTTTAAAAAATCAGCCCAGAAGCAAGGTGTCACCCCTGTAGAGTCTCAGCCCAGGCTTGAGATGAGGTGAGAGCTTTGGGAGGCCAGGAAGCATAGTAAGTGACATGTTCAGCCCCAACCTGATTGTTTTCTTGGGGAGAGGTGTGCTGTTTTCCTGCCACCCTGAGGTCTATGGAGCAATGCCAGTTTGTGTCACTGCTTAGGTCATGTGACACGGGACTTTGGGGATTTTAACGGAATGGTAGCTCCTACGCTGCATTGGCCCAGGGGGGACCATCTTTTTACCCTTCTGACTCTTGTTTAGGGCTCCCAGAGCAGTTGGTAAGGTCCTTGGCAGGGACATGCAGACAGCACATCACGCTATTCCCTTGAGCATTTAATAAATGTCCTTAGGTCCCCAGAGGCGGAGTCTGGGCAAGCTTCTGACTTGATTTCCTCCTCCGACACCGGGCCTGGCTCAGGAGCCCCGACTCCATGCCTCGGTTCTGCTGCCGGCCGAAGGACGTCACCTCGGTTTGCTCATCAGTGTTGGCAAAAGTGGTGTTGACGCCCAGGGGACAAAAATATCCACGTACCAGGGCTGTGATGAGCGCTCAGTGAGATAATGGGAGAGAAAACGGCCTGTGCAGGGCCGTTAGAATACAAGCAGAAGTGGGACCACCAAACAGAAAGCTCGGGCTCCTCGCCCACCCAGTCGCATGCACTCTGCTCGTGGCTCGGCGCTGGAAAGCCCATTTGGAGTGATACGATTCTGGCTGTGCACTAGAACCCTCGTCCTTTCTAGCTTGATCCACTGTCCGGCCAGGGGCTTCCCATGCTAGTGGAAGTGGGGCGTGGGCAAAGCAGTTGCCCTCGTCCTTGGCCGCTCCGGCCTGGTGACTGGCCTAAGGGCCCCCTTTAGAGAGAGCCGTCTGTGTCGATTGCTGGAGCCCAACAAGGACATCCCGGGAGGAACAGTCCATGGGGAAAAGCTGGCACAGTAATGAGCGTTTTACAAGAACAAGCAAGTTGCTGCCTTATCGGGAAGATGCTGTTTCTCTCTCTCTCTCTCTCTCTCTCTCTCAGAGCCGTCACCGTGTTTTTCCAAAGATGGCCTTTGCAGAGTGTTTCTTTAAGAAGCCAGGAGAGTAGGGGTGGGGTTGGCAGGGAGAAATGGGCCCCTTTAAGAAGCCTGGCTCTGGCCGTGGCCATCTCAGAAAAGATAATAATAGCCCATACTTACACAGCTCTTGCCGGGTGCCAACTGCTGTGCAAAGCACTTAATGTATATTAACCTGTTTAATCCCCACGACAACCCTAGGAAATAGGCAGCAATTTCTATCTCATTTTATAGGCAAAGAAATTGAGGTCAAGTGTCTTGTTTGGGTCTCACAGCTAGGAGTGCTAGGAGGCAGGGTTTGAACCCAGCATTTGAGTCTGGCCCCTGAGTCCACACTTCCAAGTGCTACACACATGCAGAGGGAAGGAGTCTGCAGCAATGTGGGGTAGTGGTGAAGAGCTCTGTCATTTACTAGTTTTACCACGTTTCTTTCTTTCTTTTCTTTCGACAGCTTTATGGAGGTATAACTTACATGCTATAAAATTCACCCATTGTAAATGCACAACTCTAAATCTACTGAGTTGTTCAACCATCAACCACAACCAAGTTTTAGAACATCTTCATCACCCCAAAATGTTTCCTTATTTGGTACATGTTGTAATCTGAGTCTCGACCTCCTCATCTGTAAAACAGGAATAACAGTGCTGCCTTGCACAATTGCTGTGAGCACTAAATGGTCATGTAAATGGCACACAATATTGCTCAATAAATATTATATTCTCGTAGAATCACCTAACTACAGATCTTTAGAACTGGGAGTGGTCTTAAAGATTATCTAATTCTACACTGTCCTTTAACAGATAAAAGAAACTAAAGTGCCAATATAGTAAGCAATCTGCCAATTCAGGACACAATCAATTTAGTGGCAGGGCTGGGACTGAAACCTGGGTCTCTTTGTTGGTATTTCAGTGCTCTCTTATCTCCTAAGAGGGGCACAAAGATGTCAATGCTGACTGGCAGGCATGGACCCAGGAGTCAGCTAGTGCTAGAATGCCCAGCGCTCTGGCCCTGGAGCAGGGATTGCATGCAGCTGGGATGGGCTGGGTGCAGAATCAGGGGGCAAGACCCAATGTGGGGGCTGAGATAGGAATGTTCATTGCCAGAACAGGGGATGCATTGACTCAAAGAATCCAGGACACAGCCAGTTCAGCAGTCAGCAAGTCTCTGCAGAGCTCGCCAGCAGGGCCAGCTTCGTGGGCATGTGACCTATGCAGTCACCCAGGGCCCTGCGCTTAGAAAGGGCTCCTGCTCGGTTTAATGCTTTGCTGTTGCCATCTTGAAATCCTTAATGATTTTTAACAAGAAATCTCACATTTTTCCTTTGCATTAGATCTTGTAAATTATGTAGCTGTTTTTTTGCCCATGGGACAGGGGAGCAGAGCCTGAGCGAGACTCGTAAGGCCCCAGCAGGGAATAGTGTCTCTCCATCCAGAACCTGCATACACACTTTCTCTGTATGTGCTACATAGTCAGAGAGTCTTAATACTGAGTATTAAGAGAAATGAAAGTTGCAAAACAGCCTGCATACTATGATCCAGTGCATGACAAAAGATGACCACCTAAGTATATATTTCTTTTCTTTTTCTTTTCTTTTTTTGCCTCTCAAGGGAGTTGATACAGTTGTGTAAGTATATATTTCTATGTGTGCATATACTTCTATGTAAGTACCTACAGTGGAAAGACATTCCAAATTGACAGTACTGGTAACTTCTGGGGAGAGTCAGCAAGGGAATCATTTAATTTTTTCTGTGTGCTTGAGTTCGTTTTTTTACAAGGAGAATGTATGCATGTATTACTTATATAATCACAAGTAAAATTATAAGATACTCCTAATATATCCTCTGAACATTTTCTTACATCAGTAAATAGTCTTCAAAGGCTAAGAAGTGTCTTGAGAAGGGAAAAAAGAAGTAGTTGTGAGGGTGACACTGGACAGTGGCAGACAGAGGCAAAGAAAGAGTTTCAGGCCCTGACGGGATCTCGGTGAGCGGGCTTGGACGTGGGGACAGGAATGCTGGCCGTGGGAACCCAGAGGGGACTAGCAGGAGGGTGGGTGCCGGGCATCAGCCCCATGAGGACTTAGAGGCTGTGATGTCACTTGGGTGGGGTGGGGGGGCTAATGAGAGGTGGGAGGGGAGCTGTGAATTGCCAAGGGACCTGGAGACAATGGCTGCAGAGGTGGCCCTGGTCCGGTGCCCAGAATGGCTAAGGTGGGAGTAGGCGGGTGATTTCCTACACAGGGAGGAAGAATGGGGCCCTGACGTTGGATTTATCAGGGAGTGGGAGATTTGAAGCAATGTGGCCCAGGGGATGGATATAAACTTTGGAGTCAGGACCACAATCAAGTCCCAGAATCACTGTGTCCTAACTGTGTGGCTGTAACCTTGATTTGTCCCCTACGAAGCAGAAATGGTTCTGACAACGCCTGTGTGGTGGGTTGCTGGGAGGATTTGATGAGATGGTGCAGGGAAAGCATTGGATCCAGGGGCTGGCACAGACTGGGAACCCCAAAATATTCCACCCCTCGTCTTTAATTGATTTTGTGGTTGGAGGCTCTCAAATGGCAACAGATCATCTGCAAGAATAAAGAGACCTTCTTCCCAGCACTTCCCTTCTAGTTTTCTGGGAGAGCCGCTGAGAGCCAGGATTCTGAGTTCCATCCTGCAGAGGCCTGAGCCGAGCTGGCCAGGAAGGAAGAGGAGCAGGCAGAGGAGAAGACAGCCCTCCTGCTCCCATGCCACCCGGGCCAGGGAGGCTGACTGTGGGGAAACCTCATCAGGGGTCCCACCGTGGGACCTCGGTTTCTCTCACCCCTTGGCCCTTTGCTCACACTCCCCCTTACTCTGGGGAGTGGGGGGTGGGGCGACTGACGACAGGCCCTGTGGCAGCTGCTGCCTCCTCGCTGTGGGTACAGATGTGCTCAGCAGCAGCTGTGATGTGGAGCCCGCACCTGTTCCCTAGATCAGCTGCTGTAACTCTACTCCCGGGAAAGCAGGCCAGGTGCCGGGGCCTTGCCAGAGTCCTCCTTTCTCCAAAGGCAGGTGGAAAGTCAGGCATCTGCCTGTCGCCGCAGAGCGTGGAGGGCGCCTGGAAGGTCCAGGGGCCCTGGGTGTCTGGGCTGCAAACCGGGATCCTCTTCAGCTATGGGTGTCCCAGGGGCTCTGTGGTTTTCTGATCGTGCCCTCTGTACCCCTCCTCCCATCTCCCCCTGCGCCCTACATTGGGGTGGGGAAGACTAAGGAGCAAGGAAGGAGGCAGGGAGACTTGAACGGGCTGCCCTAGCCACGTGACATTCCTGGGGACCTGTAGATGTCCAAGGCGGGCCTCCTCTGGGGGGTTGGAGGGCGACGTGGAAGGGAGAGCGGCGTGGGCCAAGGGAGTCACAGAGAATCGGGGCTGGGAGAAGCCAAGGATGAGGGCGCGCCTGGGAACGAGGGCAGAACTTGCCCTCGCGCGGCTTGGGCTTCCGGAGACCCCGGGCCGCCGCGGCGAGGATTCCATTCCCCTGAGCGCGCGTCGGGCCGGTGGGAGCGCGGCGCACCCGCGGCTCCAAGGCCACCGCCCGGGCGCGGCGACTCGCGGAGAGCCTGGGTCCTGCGCCGTCCAGAAACCCCAGGTTCCTGGGAAAATGTCAACAAGGCAAATCTGAGACACGCGTCCCTCTGACATCCAGACCTACATAGTGCGCCGCTCACGCCAGTGCGCATAAAAACCTCCCAGCAGAAAACCAGACGGCGAGTTGGCATCGCCGACGTCTGGTGCGCACACCCACACCCACATCAGGGCCTCCGCGCCCGGCCCGCTGCGCGCTAGGAATCTCAGCCCGCGACAATCAGACCCACGCCAGGGCCGCGCTAGCGGAAGGTGCTCGCAGGTGCCCCGGCGGCCCTGGCGGCGCCCGCAGGAACAGCGCCGGTGGCGCGCGGCTCCCGCCAGGTGTGGACCGCTGCTGACCCCTGCTGGCGCTTTCCTCTCTGCGGCCACGGGGCCAGCCCCCAGGGAGAGTGGAGCACTGGAAAAACCTCGCAATCCGTCTGGGAGCGGTAGGAAGAAATACCCAGTTCAGAATCTCCTCGCCTGCAGCTCCTCTGATGAGACCGAGAGGAAATTAGAATAAAACCCAGACGGACTTTCTGGGAGGAGCGAGACAGACTAACAGGGAGTCCCCTTCAGCCTCTGTGTGCTGGAACACGCCGCGCTGCCAATCCCCTAGAAACTACATTGGGAAACCATTAGCTGTGGCTCCTTCAGCCAAGCTCAACCACTAGGAGGAAAATGAAAGAAAGAAAGAATGAGAAAGAAAGAAAGAAAGAAAGAAAGAAAGAAAGAAAGAAAGAAAGAGAGAGAGAGAGAGAAAGGAAGGAAGGAAGGAAGGAAGGAAGGAAGAAATAGAAGAAAAAAGAGCCTGAGCAAGAGCAAGATCCCGTTTCTACAAAAAATAGAAAAATTAGCTAGGTGTGGTGGTGCGCACATGTAGTCCCGGTTACTCGGGAGGCTGAGACAGGAGGATCACTTGAGCCCAGGAGTTGGAGGGTGCAGTGAGCTATGGTGACATCATGGCACTCTAGCCAGGGCAACAAAGCCAGACCCTGCCTCAAAAAAAAAAAAAGAAAGAAAGAAAGAAGGAAGGAAGGAAGGAAGGAAGGAAGGAAACACATCCAAGTAACCCAATATTTTCTAATCACAATCTCACAATCTAAGACACCTCTCTCTCTCTCTCTCTCTCTCCCCCCCCCTCGTAGTGCAGAGCCCCACTGAAGTTTTAGCTTAATTTATTGGGAGCCTACTATTCCCTTGGCGCTAAGATGTGATCAACATGGCTTTAATACCTTTCTTTCCATGACAGAGATTGGTATTGGACTCTTTGGAAAACCTTTACTAAGAAAGCTGACTTCTAGAGTACTTGCATCTGAAAATCACTTTGTACACACAAAGGGATGAAGTTCAAGTCTTCCAGAATCTCTACTGGAATAGTCAGAGGGACCAGAGGAGAACCAGGACTCTCACAATCCCAACGGAATAAGTATGGAAGCCCCCAGGAGAAGTGAAGTCACCCATATAACAAAACCCCTTCCTGCACTCTGCACTCCACTCTAGAGCCAGTGCTCTCTTTCACGTCGTCATTACGTCCCATCAGGGGTGTGTGTGCTCCTGTCTCTCCACAGCCCATCACCATTAGCCTCCACCCTGAACAGCCCTGCAGGGGCCATCACTGGCCTCTGGAAAGCTAAATCTAATGTGTGTGTTCCTCTTCTCATTTCACCTGACCTCTATAGCATCTGGCATTTTAACACTCATTCATTATTTTTTTGTTTAAAAAACAATTTTTGTTTTGAGACAGAGTCTGGCTTTGTTGCCCAGGCTAGAGTGAGTGCCGTGGCGTCAGCCTAGCTCACAGCAACCTCAAACTCCTGGGCTCAAGCGATCCTCCTGCCTCGGCCTCCCGAGTAGCTGGGACTACAGGCATGCGCCACCATGCCCGGCTAATTTTTTCTATTTATATTAGTTGGCCAATGAACTTCTTCCTATTTGTAGTAGAAAAGGGGTCTCACTCTTGCTCAGGCTGGTTTCGAACTCCTGACCTCAAGCAATCTGCCTGCCTGGGCCTCCCAGAGTGCTAGGATTACAGGCGTGAGCCACTGCGCCCGGCCTAAAATTTTATTATGAAATATTTTAGACATTCATAAGGCATAGAGCATAATATAACAAACATCCCTGTTATATTAGTCAGGGCTGTCCAGAAAATCAGAACCAATAGAATAGAATAGAATAGAATAGAATAGAATAGAATAGAATAGAATATATAGAGAGGTTTATTATAAGGAATGGGTTCATGCAATTGTGGAGATGTGCCAAGACGCGCAGGGTGAGCCCCCAGGCTGCAGACCCAGGAGAGCCAATCGCATAGTCCAGGGCCGGTAGGGAAGGGAGGTAGGGAAGGGATCTTGGAGGGGGAGCTCGTGCCAATGGAGAGAAGAGAGTCCTGAGCTGCAAAGCAGCTTCCGCTACCTGCCAAGGCCTTTTTCTCTGACCAGTGTCCCAGGAAATTTTTGACACCTCTGCTAGGAAGCTAGGATACCTCCAGTCAGAGTCAAAGGAATTTAAGTGTCAAGTGATCAAGCGTCAAGTGTTAACTGTCAAGTGATTTTGAGAGGTAAAAAAAAGATGGTCTAAGCTGCGGCCTTTCTTATGGTCACCTGAGTGTGTGGCCCAGGCGGCAGCTGGGGCTGATGGGAGGTGTATTCCACAAATTCGTCAGCAGGTGGCGACCTTGCTCGTGGTGCCTCGCAAACGACGGCTTTAACTCACACCGCATTGGGGACGTTACCAACCTCCTCCACGTGAGGCCACGTGTGAGCTACCAAGAAGGGTAAGCTACGACTCCTCCCCTGCTAGATCCTCGGGGCTAGTAAAGTCCCTGTTTCTTGAGCTTGTCTTTGGGTTGAAATGGCCCTGCAAATCCTTTCTTCCGTCTCAGAGTGTAATTTCATACGATCAACCCCGATGGGACACAGGTGTCAGGAGCTTGCCTAAAGCCTGGCTATTTCCAACCCGCTTCCCTGCGTTTATAAGTAGACCGGCCAGATGGTGATGGAGAAGAGCGGAGAAGCAAAGGTGGGTGTCCTAGACCAGGAGTACAGGGACAATAGAGCCGGAGAGAGGCGAACGGATCAGGAGCTGGGGAGATTGCAGCTGGGCCTGTCCGAGAAGCCTCTCCTCCTCCTGAGCCCTCAGCTAGCACCCTGTGGCCACCCTGCCCCCGAGCCTGTGGGGCTTGCATTAGCACACAGCCTGCTCCCTGGGAGCTCCCTGCCCCCGGCCCTGGCCTCCCCGCTCCTCCTGCTGTCCCTTCCCCACACTCTGGCTGCCAGAGCCCTGCGCAGTGTTGCCTGCTGTGGACAGAGGAGGAGCACAGAGGCCGCAGAGGGAGTGGGAGGGAAGTGGCCCTGTGTGGCTGTCAGGCTCAGGGGAGGGGAAGAGGAAGTGGCCGTTTAAAAACCTATCCAGAGGCCCCGGTGCCCTATAATCCTAGCACTCTGGGAGGCCCGAGGTGGGAGGATTGCTTGTGCTCAGGAATTCGAGACTAGCCTGAGCGAGACCCCGTCTCTACTAAAAATAGAAAGAAATTAATTGGCCAACTAAAAATATATAGAAAAAATCAGCCGGGCATGGTGGCGCATGCCTGTAGTCCCAGCTACTCGGGAGGCCGAGGCAGGAGGATCACTTGAGCCCAGGAGTTTGAGGTTGCTGTGAGCTAGGCTGACGCCACGGCACTCACTCTAGCCTGGGCAACAGAGTGAGACTCTGCCTCAAAACAAACAAACAAATAAACAAACAAACAAACAAACAGAAACCTATCCAGACAGTTTCACAAAGTCCCTGAGGACTCAACCCTGAGCCACCCCTGTGCGTTTCTGAATCAAAATTAGAAGAGGTTTCCCCGATCAGGAGCCCCTGTAGTGGCGCTTGGCTCCTTCCTAGATGGAGTCCCCCTTTCTTGTCCCCAAGCATTTGCCTTTTCTGGCTTTTTTGCCTTTGGTTACCATGGTCATTTTTCCTGGGAAACCCTGAGAGATTCTAGGAATCCTCCTTGGGAAACTCGAATACGGGGACTGAAAGAGAGTGCAGGTGAGGAACGCCGGGCCCCTCCACAACACTCCCTTCCAGTCGCCTCCTCACAGCAGAACAGCACCAGGGCCAGGAAGAGCGGGAAGGTCACCTGCCCGGGTGGGCCGGCCAGTTCCTGCTCCCAGGGGCCCACAGGGATGCTGCCCGGTAAGCATGACACCTTCCCCAAGAACCTCCACTTCTCTCGCACAGATTCCAGACAATACCTTTGTACTAAGCCAAACACAGCTATGGGTGAAGGAGAATGCAAAATTCAAATAACTTTTTATAACAAAACCTAAGACTTCAAGGTCTGGGAGTGGGCTGACTCTGCCAGTATTTTGGGTTCCTCAGGAGGGACGTGTTCCCCCTTCTTTGCTGTCAGAGGGAAACTTTGAGAACGCTGAGGTGGAACCGCCTGCCTATTCAGCCCAGAAATGAGGAGCCATCCCTATTCCTCTCCCCCTTTCTGCTGCCTCTGCACTCCACGCCCAGAAGCCAACGGGTCAAGTCCAGCAGATTCTTCCTCCTCAATAACTCTCAAGTTCATCGCCTGCTTTCCATCCCCAGGGCTACTGCCAGTCAGCATCTATTTCCCGGACTATTGCAATAATCAAATAGCACCTCCCCCCAGGCTCCCCTCACCCCCGGGTCTCATCTAGCCTCATGGGAAGTCATAGTCATCTTCCTAAAATGCTTTTTAGACCGACCATGCCATTACCCTGTTTAAGATCCTTCAATACTCCCACGGCCCTCAGAACCACCCAGCCCCCAAATGGCTTACAGTGTCTGTGATGTTCTTCTGGTTGCTCTCTACCTGCCAGCTCCATCTCTCATGGAACCTTCTCTTTCATCCTAGGTGTCAGCTTTGCTGACGAACTTGCAGTTCCCTGGTTCAAGGATGCTGTTCCAAGATTTTGCCCCTTCTTGCTTCCTGGCCGACTCTCAATCCTCTTCCATGATGATGATTGGTTTACTCATTAGATTGTAAATTCCTTAAGGCCAGGATCCAGGTTACATTCTTCCCCTGTATTCCCAGAACCTATGGAACCTAACCGGCAGAGGGTAGGACCTGGATGAATGTCTGCTGGGTGAATGGGTGATGGGGAGATGAATGAACAGATGATGGATGAGTGGAGGGACAGACGGACAGATGGGTGAATGGAGGGATAGATGGATAAGTGGACAAGTGAGAAATCTCTGGCCCAGACTGGATCTCTGACATCTCTGGGGTGGTGGGCAGAGCTAGAGGTGCCACATTGCTGTACCCTTCCCTCAGTCTCACATTCAGAACCCCTTCACCTGGGATCAATGGGGAAAAGAAAGATTTTGCAGCAGGAAGGGAGAGGGAAGATATGACAGCAGAATGTTGGTGAGGGAGGAAAAAGCAGCGAAGATGCCAGAGAAGGCGGCAGAGGAAGTCGGAGGGCAGGGGTCCCACTGCCTGCCTGTGCCGCCCCTGCGTGCTTCGGCAGGGCTAGCCATTACGTGCCCACCCAGAGGCAGTGCAGAGTAGAATGTACAGAGAGGACACGAGGATACTGAGAACTTTAGACGTTTTCGAGAGTCTAGAGAAGCAGCCAAGCTCCTAAGTGTGCCAGGCCTCCTTCTAGAACCCCTAGCAGAGGATCTCTCGGTGTAAGCTCTGGCTTGTCTCTGCGGGCGAGGGTGCTGCTGGCTGGGGGAGCCAGGCCTGGCACAGTTACGCAAGCAAGGTCAGCCAGAGCGAGCGCCTCTGCACTAAGGATGTCCCGAGTGTTGTGGCCTCTCTGTGATTTCGACATCAGGCGTGTGCCTGTTCGCCTGTGGATAACCCCACCATCACCTTTGACTTGATTCAATCCCAGAGTCCTTCCTTAACCCCCTGAGTCCCCTTTACCTGCAGAGGGGCTAAGCCCAAGCTCCAGTGGTTGGCAGCGTGCAGGGAGGGGAACATGACCAACAGGTGTGAAGTTCTGGAAAAACAGCAGGCAGAGAGGTGCTACACAGGGAAAGACTGGCCTCCTTATCTGCAGCTCTGCCTAGACAGCTCCTGAGACAGGTGCACTGACAGTCTTGGGGTGAACAAGCAAGGTGACCACGTGACCTGGATTGCCTGAGCTTGTCCTGCTGCTTTGGTGTAGTTATGAACACTGCATTATGCTACTTCCTCTCAAAAGCATTCCAGTTTGGACGATTACTGTACAGCCACTCTATTTACCAGGCACTTTAAGGCCCTCTGGGGGAGATCTACCTGTGACTGCAAGTTATTGCTCTCCTTGTCCCGGACCTTCCCTAAGGACCTTTCACAGCACAGGTTGCCGTATCCTCACAGGGAAATCTATCAACAAGCCCACAACTCCAGAGAAGACAGACACAGACCAAAGAAGGAAATGCAGGAGGAGTTTGCCCTGTTGTAAGATTTTGGGCAAAACTCCAACACTCATCTCTCCGGGAGATTAAGAACTGCAGGGAGAGGGGGAAATCCATGTGATCACTACCTTTGGGCAGCAAGCCCGTGGTCTCTGACAGTGACTGCAGTTCTACTATTTCATGCACCTGTTTATCTATTGCTTGCTCCGTGCAGGAACGACCAGGAATTCTTCTGGTTTCTGCTCCTACATCTTAGTCAGGTCGGATGAAGATGGCCCAATCTGCCAGAAACACTGGTTGGGCACTTACAGACATTTCAGTCTTGGAGGGCCTTGTTTATATGATGGGCCCGGCAAAAGGAAAGATGTTTCTTCTTTTATGGTAGAAAGCAACAACAACCCTTGTAAATACGTCATCATCTGGATCGTAAGATGCTTAGCTTCATTCCTGGAAGAAAGTTAATTCAGCAAACTGGGGCTTTAAGTGAAGCCTGTGGGGGCCTGATCCCTGACACCTGCCCAGGGTGGAAGAAGTGACAGCTCTATCTATGGGTGACCCGGGGCGAGGTGGGTGACCAGCTGCCCTGTGACCCTCCAGGGCCTCATCCCCAATTAACTGCTATGGGCAGGCCACAGTGCTGCCTTCTGAGATTGCTCTAGACAGCAAAAACACAGTAGAAAATTACACACACACACACACACACACACACTGATACAACACACACAATCACACTGAAATTTAGATCCAAGATCTGAGTGTGGTTCATTTCCCATCACAGGCTGTGTGAGGTGAAGATAATGTAATCCAACCCTTGAGAATAAAACACAATGCCAGCCCCTGCTTTGCTTTGGTCTTAGCATTAAAGCGGACAAGTCACAAAAGACTACAAACTAGTAGCTAGTGCTTTGTTTCCCAGAGGCTGTCACCCCTTCTCTGCTTCTCCTATTCCTGGGAGCATCAGTCTGTCTTGCAGTGTCCCCAAACCCAAATTCACAAGTCCCAAACAAAGGGCGGGTGCTCCTTGCTTGGAGCAGAGCAGGACTGGGAGGTGGGGAGGAGGAAGAGAGAGTGGTACCTTCCTTTAAAGCTTGTCTCTGTCCCTCTACCTAGACCCTCCCTGCCAGGGGCGGGGAGCTCTTTCTCTGTCTAGGGCATTGGGTTTCTGGGGTGTTTCCCTGCCAGGAAAGGGGTGGGGTGTCTCCTTTGTCCGGGCAGCTGCTGCACGGGGTGCAGGCTTCTCTGCCCTCTCACATGCCCGCCCCAGGCACTAGGGAGGGCTGGGAAACCGGCGAGGGGTGGGGATGGCGTGCCTGCCGCTAACTGCCCCAGGGCAGCTTGGAGCGGCCTGAGCCTATGTCTGTCAGGCTGTAGGGTTGGAGGCCCCTTTTCAGAACTGCTGCTTCTGAAGGTGGTGGGGGGAGAGATATTCTCCTTTGGGTGGCAGGGAAGACGGGGGAAAGCCTAGGGGAGGAGAGCTGTTGGAAGAGGGAGTCACGTTTACTGTCTGTCCTATGGTGAGTGCTGCGGAAGGTCTGCTGGTCCCATGGGATCTCCTTTCACCCGCCTCCCACAGTCCTGCGGGTTATTCCCTGTTCACCGGGGACCTGCAGCCCAGAGGGGCTGAGTGTGGAGGCGGAGGGGGGGGGCGCAGCTGGCGAGTGGATGGGCAGGATCAGGCCCGCCCTGTAAGGGCCTGTCTGACTCCGGCGCCCACGGTGTATCCCTTACCCTGCCACCAGGACCCACAAATTCGAGAGACCCCCCCCTTTCCCTAGAGGCACAAGTTTATCACGGTCCTATCTCCTGGCCCAGCAGGAACACCCTGAAAGTTCCCTCGCGAGGGCAAAGCCTTTCCCGGCGGCGGCGACAGGGCACGCAGTGGGACCGCAGCGCGGGCGCCGGGCACGCAGGAGGAGGTGTCTCGCGCCCCTGCCCGGCGGCCGCCCGGGCTGTCCCGCGTCTTGGGGGGGCAGCGCCGCGGGGCTCCGCGCCATGACATCAGCCCTGGCGTGGTGCGGTGTGCAAAGCCCACTGGTTGGCGTGGCGGGGGACACGCCTTCCCCGGAGCGGAACAAAACGGCGCGCGGGCCGGGCGCACCCAGCAGCCACTTCCGAGAGCGCCTGCCGCCCGCGCGCGCCGCCGAGCCCGCCGCCAGGTGAGTGCGCCCGCCCGCGCGCGCCGCCGAGCCCGCCGCCAGGTGAGTGCGCCCGCCCGCCCGCGCCGCGCCGGCTCCCCGCCCGCGGGCCACCGGCCCGAGCGCCGCACCGCCTTGCCCCCCGCGCCGCCCGGCCTCTCCCCCCAGCCGCGCCCCTGGCAGCTGCGAGGAAAGTTGGAGGGAAAGTGGCGGGGCCCTGGGGGCCGTCGCGGGCAAGGAATCGGGAGAAATGGCCACCGCTGGCCTGGGCGGTGCTTCTCTTTCCAGAAGGCGCTGGGTCGGTCCCTCCCCACCCGGAGCTTCCTGGACACAGTTGGCTTCCGCGTGCCCCTGACCCAGGGCGACCCGGCTCCCCGCCCCCCGCCGCCTGCAGGTCGGGCAGAACAATTGGCGATTCTGCAGCCACTGACGCTCATTGTGTGACAGAGATGAGTGCATCCGTGCCACCCCTCCGTCACCCTGCGGCTCTGGGAGCAAACGCCCTGGGGGGGCGGGCGGGGGAAACATCTGGCTCACGGGTCTGGCCTCGGGCATCTGTGCCCCTGGGTGCAGGTGTGGCGACTTCCTTCTTCTGAAAGAGCTTGCTGGAAACCTACCCCCTCCCCAAGTCTCCGTCCTAGATGGCGCCACTGCGGGAACCTGAAAGATCCTGCAGTAAGTAGAGGTTCTGTGGTCTCAGCCCTTGCAAGCCGGGGAGCAGAGAGCCGCTGGTATTGAGCACAGTTGAAAGCAGGTGTTTGATCGGCAGGCACAGGCCTGAGAGTCTTCCCCACGCTCCTGGCGCAGGTGCTGTTGTAATCTAATCAGGCTGTGGGGCCAGGCTGGGAGCATTAGTGTGGGCTCAGGGCTCCAGAGAGCCTTGGGCTCCAGCCACCCACCCCCTGCTCCCTTGGGGTGAATGAAGGGCAGGCCTTCCCCGTGGTGACAGGCCCCTGCCTTGGGATACTGTCACCAGTGGCACAGGGCAATCCACTGGGCTCTGGGAGAAAGTATATCAGCAAGAGGTGGCCTGGAATCTTGGTGAGAGACTGTTTGGAAGGCAAAGTTGTGACTCTTGGATTTGCCACTTAATACACAGATTTCCTTGGACAAGTGACTCCACTTCTCAATTCCTTCCAGGGGTGGTACTTGGGGAATGTATTGCAGAAGGCAGTAGCTCTCAGTCACTGTCTTCTTCCTTGTCCTCTCCACATCCTTACCCTTCTTCTGGGAACATGGGGAGGCTGGAAGTGCCAGCTGCCTCTCTCTGTCCTCTCAGAGTGCAGGCTGAGGACTTCCCCCACGTGGGACTAGGGACAGGGGGCTGAGCTTCCCCTGCTCCTGCTCAGCTGCCACCCCCTGACTCTGCAGCTGGTCTGTCTTCTGAGAAGGTCTGTGCTCAGCCCTCCGCCGCTGCTGGGCAACTTTCATCCCATCGTCGTGTAAATCCAGCCTGCTGCTGCTCACCGTCTCCCAGCGAATGACCCTTTGCCTTGGAGAGGATATCCGGGGCAGGGGCAGTCAGGCGAGGAAGGAAGTTTCCCCTGCAGAGGGTGTGGTGTGGGGTCAGGGAGTGAGAGGGGAGCACTGTCTGCAAGACCCGAGATGCCCAGTACGGAGGTTCTGGGGAGGATGCCCACCAGCTCTGCAACTGGCTGGCTAACAAAATGAGAAAACCAAAGGTGCTGTGGCCTCTTTGCTTCTGGTCTGGCCTGGCGCCTTCCTTCCTGGCCCAGGTAGTTTGCTTTTTTAATTGCACACATCTCTCTGTGGAGCTGGCAAGTCCTCACTGGGTCAGAGTTGCAGCCTGGGAGTGTGGTGACACTTGACTGATGATCGGTAAACATTTGGTGAATGTTTACTGGGGCGGCAGCAGGCTTTTGGCTGAGTTGATCTCCTGGACATTCGTAAGCCTTGCAAATAGTGACTGGTCAGTTTACCGTGTGGATAGACTGATGAGCAGGTAAGAGAAAAAAGGCATAGTTTTTATTCACTGTGAATCTCCTGGAAAGGGAAAAAAAAATTGGGAATTCTTTTCTGGTAAGTTGCTAAAGTTTTAGATGTTTATGTAAGCCCAGCTTTTTGTGAAAAGTTGGCTTGCTAGAGGACTATAAAGATGCATGCATTAAACATTTTGAGATTCTAAGAGGTGCTTATGAGAATAAAAAGACCTTTTCCTCCAAGTCTGCCATTTACCATTGCTCAGGCATATTGGCAAATATCACAAAAGACACAAAAGTAAACAGTGAGTGTAAAAAGTTGGCCTTTCCTTAAGATAATAGTAAGCAGATATCTGCACTTGCTGCATGCCAGGCACTGGGCTAAACACGTCCCGTGTTTGATCTTGGACAATTTATGAGGTAGGTATGGATGCTGTCCATTTTATAGATGAAGAAACCGAGGCTCAGAGGTGATGGCTTGCGATTGCAGCTGGTCAGTTGTGGAGTTGCCATTCAAATGTCAGCTGACTGCTTCTAAAACCCATGCTCAGTCACTACCTTATTTCTCTTTGCACTTTCTCTACGCTTCCTTTTTCCAGATCAACTCGATAGGAAAATATCTGCGTTTGTGAAACACGTCAGCTTTATAATAAGGTGCTTTACAGTGGCTTGTAAACTGTTTCAGGAAGACGTGGCTTTGCCGGTTTTAAGGTGGGCGGATCAGGGTTAGAACTCATGACGTCTAGGTTTTCACTCTGCTGCTTGGCCAGGGAGGAGGAGAGGGGACCCCTGGAAGTTAGTTCCCAGACCCCAGTGGATACACTAGATCTGATAGATGTTTGAGCCTCGGGCAAGGTTTGCAGGAAAGAAAAGAAGCCTGGAAAAGAGAGAGAGAAAGAGAGGAGGGAGGGAGAGAGAGAGAGGAGGGAGGGAGAGGGAGAGAGGAGGGAGGAAGGGAGGGAAGATATGGGAGGGGTGGGGGGAGGGCGGAGTGGAGGGGAGAGAGGGGGTCTGGGTTGTGACAGGAGCCGCCTGGCCTGCCGTTTCCAGTTGTCAGGAATTTATATGGTCATGACGTGTCTGTGCTACGCAGCTCCCCAGGAATTTGTCTGACGCCAGCACTGAGCAATTCCCATGTATGGTAAAGTGTGTAAATATGGGGGCAGCTAGCATTTCCAGACACGGCGCTCCCAGTGCCTCCTGAGGGCCAGAAGGCAGAGTCAGAGTCCTTAACGGTGATAAGGGAGGAAGAAACAGAAGGTTCACAGCTGGAGCACAGGCTCAGCCCCAGCCAGGCCACCAGACCCCGTGCACCTCCCGACCCCCTTTGCCCCTGGCGTTCTTTGCTGCGTGGGTTGGGGCGTCCGGAGGTGTCAGCTGCAAGTGTTTATACAGCCTAAGTGCTCATTTCTTTTCACTCTAAAAATTAGTTTTAAAAAATCATCGAGACGTTTTTGTTCAGCATGGGATAACCAACTGTTACCTCTCTTAAGTTGATATCATTCCAGATAAAAGCAAAGAAATTCTATCTGTTAATTCATCTCTGGGACCTCATTATAATATAGGATTTCCCGTAATAGTTTCGAAATACTTAAAAGAGGTCATAGACGCCCATTTCTACATCTGTCGACCTTCAGACACCTGAGCTGCAGGGGCAGAGACCTGTGCAGTAGAAGGCACCGGCCCAGGTGGGGAAGAGGAGAGACACGCACTGCCCGTGTCAGCTCAGAATCCTGCAGGGGCCACGGGGCGTGGGGTGTGGACTCGGAAAGAGAACACTCATGCCGTGGAGAGAGGGGCCCTGAGCTAGAATGACAGTCAAGTCCCAGGGTCCTGTGGGGCTTGGAGTGACCATAGCTCAGTGATGCTGGTTGACTTCTCGGAGGTAAGTCATGTGCAGGGGTCTAAAGAAATCACGTGGTGGGACGTGAAAATTTGGGGCCAAGGCTGCCCCATCTCCCTGGTGGCCATTCCTCCCCCACCAGGGACCGTGACGTTCAGGGAGGCGTGTGTCCTGGGTCCTCAATTGTCACCTCCAGAACATGGGCTCTGAGTCCTGACCAGCAGGGACCCCTCCTTCCCTGTCTGTCCCCAGCCGCTCTCTGGACGTGGGGGTGTGGAGGCCGAGGCCGAACTGGGGGTTGGAAGGGTGGCAGCACTCTTGTGCACCTGGCAGGTGCCAGACAGCGCAGGTAAGGTGAGCAGCGGATAAACACGGACAGGTCTCTATCGGAGCAAGTGGGCGGGGACTTAAGTCCTGTGCCTGTCAGCAGCTCTTTGGCCCTAGGGAACAAATGACTTTGGAATGGGAGAAAGGGGATTTTTCCACTGGAGAGATAAAGACGCCTTCAAGGGTTTGGAGAGAGCCGGCTCTCCTTCAGGCACTGGTGGCTGGCAGCTGAGGATCATACATCTCTGGGATAGTTCCTTGAACCTGAAACATGACCACATGGGGCCCGTCACCTCAGCCCGACTTTCGTGAGATTGGGGGTGGCCGAGAGAGCCTGTGCCCTGTGTCTACTCCTCTCCCTGCTGCTGTCCGAGCCACCCTCCTGGGTCTCTCCTCCCAGGGCTGAGGATCTGGGCACAGCTCCTGGCGGGACGACCGGGCAGGAAGGCGTGGGCAGCGGACTCGGGCTTCTGACTTCCTGCCAGCCCCCGGGGATCCTGACATTTCAGGTAAACAGCTGACCCGACCTTCCCAGCCGTTCAGTGGAAAACTCAAGCTCTGTTCTTTGTTGAGATTATGGAGGCAGGGACACAGGACAGACCAGAACTCAGACAGCATTTCCCACTGAGAGCGGAGCTCCCCCAAGGGAACCCGCCGCACACCCGTCAGGTGGATGATGTGATTGCAGGAGGTAGTGACGACTCTCGATGAATATGAAGACAGAGGTCCCTGCTTGTGGTCTCAGGTAGCCAGGGGGAATGAAACCCCAAAGAAGGGCAAGTACCTTGTCTCAGGCTCATTAGCTGGGCCGACAGACAAGCCAGGCACTCCTGGTCCTTATTTGGCATGTGACTTCTCAAGCCTTGTTCCTTCCAGCTGTGCACTAGCTGGGAAGGCAAGTAGATGCCTGGCATCCTGGTGTCGGGGCCTGGCTGGGCCAGTCCTGTTGGTGGCAGTCGGAAACTGAGTGTTTGCAGTGTGCCAGGACGGGGCCACCTCTTTCACACACGCCCACTGAATCCTCAGAACACGAAGTCAGGGGCCCTTGCACAGTCCATTTTAGAGGCAAGCAAACTGAAGCTCGCAGAGCAAAGCGACTTGCCCGAGGTCATTCAGCTGGGCAGGGGCGAATCACGTCTCAGCCCAGCTCCCATTTCCTAACCACGCAACTGCACAGCCTGAACTCTGACCTGGGAACGTCTCTTGTCCCAGCCTCCTGCGGGGCCTCCTCCGTCCCCCAGACCTGGAAAGGCAATAGAGAAGGAGCCAAGTGTCCCTCTAGGCACTCCACAAACGGAGAAACAGGTTTCCTTTTAAGGCAATTCAACCTCCCTACAGCCTGAAGTTGGCCCTTGGAGAGAATGGGCGGGGCAGAAAGGTGGGGGCGATGGGGAGGGAGCCCCGCCCATGCAGGGAAGGAGGTGGCAGGGGCTCCCTCCAGCTGAGACTCACCCCACAGGCGGGTACCCTGGAGGGCACAGGGAGCCCAGCCACAGGGCCTGGCTGGAGCTCTCCCTGGCTGTGGACAAGGCCTTTGTTCATCAGCTCGAGGCTCTGGAGTCCTGTCCCTTTGCTGGGTTCTTGAGGGGAGACCCCCAGCCAAACGGCCAGGCTCAAAGGAACAGCCCGGCAGGCAGGGAGGTCCCAAGCAGATTTCCCTTCCTGGCAGGTCCTTGGTTTTCGCTCCTTTCTCCGCCCATGTTCCTGATCCCCTGGGGCCACGCTGGACGGGGCCCTGTCCTGCAGCCAGGGAGAACAAGGGAGGCCTGTGCGGAGCTGTGGGTCTCCCCAGAGGGAGAAGGGCTTTTGTGTCTGGGAACAAACACGGCTTGGAACCGGCTCCCGACCTCGTGGCTGGGGGGACTTTCCTCCCTGAGGGGTGTTCCTGGGGGCTCGAGTATGTCTCCTGCTGGCCCGTGGGGCCAGAGAGGAGAGGCCAGGGAGGAGAGCCAGCACGGATGTGCTGTGTGCCCACTGGGCGCAGCCACTCCTAGCTGTGCCAGGGCCACAACACAGTGACTGGGGGCACAGAAGGACGCAGAAACAGTTGGACCTGCTTTAGAACCTCGGTTCTACCTCTTTCAGCTGTGTGGCTGCAAGCAAGTTGCCTAATGTCTAGGAGCCTTGTTTTTCTTATCTGTAAAGTGGGCACATATTCTTTGCCTTCAGAAGCTGAGGGTGAACTGGGAGGGTGTATGTAAACCGTCTGATGCGTGGCAGGCATGTAGACAGTGGCCGTCTGGCTGCCTTGGCTGTAGGAATTTCACTGGTCACATGGAGTCACCTTATCAGAGGGAGAAGAGCTTCACCTGTGTGGTGTCATATGACCGAATATATTTTCCCCAGAAGCTTCCAAAGCAGAGCTCCCCTCACTTCTCACTGTCCAGAAATGGTCTTGGCCTACTCCTCGACCAGCCGCTGGCAGAAGAATGACATCCCCATGACTGGCTTAGGTGGCTCCAGCTCTGGCCCTAGGCCTGGGGATGGATGGGGCAGCTCTCCTGGGTCCCTAGGCTTCCTAAATAAAATCAGTGTTCTATAGGAAGGATGTAGGGGAAATGGCTGATGGTCAGGCAACACACGTTGCTGTTCTTCTGAACGGTCCTCCCCGTGGTATAGTTTTGAGTTTTGCAGCCCTGAGTCCTTGTTCGACAAGAGCAGCTGGCCCCTGGGATCCTCAGGACAGAAAGGGGCAGAAGGTGGCCAGGCGAGGTGGCGGCTCACACCTGTAATCCTAGCACTCTGGGAGGCCGAGGCGGGTGGATCGTTTGAGCTCAGGAGTTCGAGACCAGCCTGAGCAAGAGCGAGACCCCCATCTCTACTATAAATAGAAAGAAATTAATTGGACAGCTAAAAATATATAGAAAAAAATTAGCTAGGCGTGGTGGCGCATGCCTGTATAGTCCCAGATACTTGGGAGGCTGAGGCAGGAGGATCGCTTGAGCCCAGGAGTTTGAGGTTGCTGTGAGCTAAGCTGACGCCACGGCACTCACTCTAGCCTGGGCAACAGAGTGAGACTCTGTCTCAAAAAAAAAAAAAAAAATGAAAAGGAAAAGAAAAGGGCAGACGGAACAGAGGGACATCAGCAGCTGGAAATGGGGACTGGCCCCCAGACTTGGGAACTCGGGCTCCCTGGCTTATCTGAGGAAGGCAGAGAAAGGACACAGCAGTCAGCGATGAGAGGGCCCTGAGCGGTTGCGGCTGGTTGGTCTGGAATCTGGAACAGCGAGAACTGGGCTTATGTGGTGGGCGCTGGTCCACCTAGCCCCACCTGGGAGCGGACAGCGGACCCCAGCCCCAGCCCTCACCTCGGCACAGTGTCCCCCCAGCTCTGTGCAGGGGCACTGCCTGCGTGCTTCCCGTGTGCCAGGTTAAGCCTCCAGCCCTGATCACGTGTGAGGAGGAGGGACAGACACGGAGCTGGGGACACGTGAGACTGCGCTGCGACAATGTCGAGTGCCGGGCGAGGGGCTTGGCTACTCGCAGGGGGAAGCCGCAGACTCCTTTGAACGAGAGATGACCCCAGAGACAGGACAGCCTGTCCCCCCGCCTGTGACAACGACCTCAGGGCGGGTTGCTCCCCTCTACTCGGCAGACGACGTCTTGAGGGGAGCGTAGTTTTGGGGGACGCATCTAAGGATGGGGAGGCGCTCTTCACATTCTAGGATTTGCGGTCGGATTCCTCAGCGATGGAGGAGATACGGTGCCACAAGCAAAAATGGAGCAGTCAGGAGAAAGAACAAGTTCGAGGAAAAAGAAAACGAGTTCAGATCGCTCATGTTAAAATTGAGATACCCGTGCGCCCGCCTGGTGGAGACGCTCACCTGAAGTGAGCCTGGGCTCAGAGGAGAGGTCAGGGCCAGAGATATGGGGGAGTCCTCGGTAGGGAGGTGACAGTAGGGGGGTGGGAACACCGGAGATTGAGGAGAGAGAGGGACCAGGATGGGACCAGGGGGAACCCCAACTTTTAGGATATGGGAGTGAAAATGCATCTTTCTCTGCTCCAACAAAGCCTTGCTGAAGACTCCCATCACCTGGGTGATATTCTAGTCTCAGTAACCGGTGGTGAGCCAGCTTCATCAACACCACCTCCACGAGCCCTGATTGTAGCCTGCACACGGTTACCATGGTGAGCCAGCATCACCAACACCAACTCCCCCCAGCCCTGATTGTAGCCTGCACACGGTTACCATGGTGAGCCAGCTTCACCGACACCACCTCCCCCAGCCCTGATTGTAGCCTGCACACGGTTACCACAGTTACCGAGCATCTCTGCCCGGTGCCAGGCTCTGCAGACACACTCCTGTGCAGAGGACATGGCCCCGGCTGTGGCTTTCAGCATTAGGGCATCTTTTATTCATTCCTCGACTGCTCACCGACCAGCCACGTGACACCTGTGTGCCCAAGGCCATGCAGGCCGTGGGAACATTATGGTGAACACCACCCGGACCCTATTCTTGAGCAGAGGCCCGTACCTCCAGCAGTGGGGACCGTATCTCCCTCTATCCTTGACATCTTTACTTATTTATTTTTCTTTCTTTAAAATTTATTATTATTATTATTTTTTGAGATGGGGGTCTCACTATGTTTCCCAGGCTGGTCTAGAACTCCTGGGCTCAAATGATCCCCCTGCCTCAGCCTTCCGAGTAGCTGGGACTACAGGTGTGTGCCACCATGCCAGCTTTTGTTTCTTGTTTTCATTTCTTTTGTTTCTTTTTTCTTTTGTGTTTAATTTTGTATTGTTTATTTTTTCCCCCTCTTTTGTTGACACTGGCTCTCTGGCTGCCCGCACAGGGTGGGCTCTGGTGGCCGCATCCCTATTTTCCCTTCCACGACAGACTCCTGAGCTGTCTCCTTAGGCTCCTTTGCCTCCTGAGGCGGCAGTCCCCTCGGGCTCCCAGCCCCTCTGTCCCTGCACCCTGTGAGCTCCGGTATGCACCAGGCCCCAGGCTGCTGCACCGGCTGGTACCTGCAGTTGGCGGTGCCTCGTAGAGCCCCCTCTCCACCTCTCCCCTTCGGAGCTTCCATCATCTCCCTCTTTAGCCACGCGTCTGTGGTGGGAGTGAGTGCGAAGGAGGCAGAGAAGCGGCCGCTGTTCCCCAGACCCCCACAGCACTCACCTTCCCGGCTGCTGTGGGGAGAACCAGGCACTGACCTGAGGTGTTGCCCATCTCACAGCGCTGGGCTTCTGCGTTAATGGTAATTGTTGAACACTTACCACTCGCCAGGCCCCGTGCGTGCCTTTGACATACCATATCTCGTTTAATCGCCAGAAATACTCTATGAAGCAGCTTCTCTCTCTCTCTCTTTTTTTTTTTTTTTTTTTTTTGAGACAGTCTCACTGTGTTGCCCAGGCTAGAGTGAGTGCCGTGGCGTCAGCCTAGCTCACAGCAACCTCAAACTCCTGGGCTCAAGCGATCCTCCTGCCTCAGCCTCCCGAGTAGCTGGGACTACAGGCATGCGCCACCATGCCTGGCTAATTTTTTTCTCTATATATTAGTTGGCCAATTAATTTCTTTCTATTTATAGTGGAGACAGGGTCTCGCTCTTGCTCAGGCTGGTTTCAAACTCCTGACCTCAAGCAATCCACCCGCCTCGGCCTCCCAGAATGCTAGGATTACAGGCGTGAGCCACCGTGCCCGGCCTCAACTTCTCTTTTTATCCC
>VSMD01054274.1:0-19460 GCA_008750895.1 Mirza zaza | reverse complement strand
TCCCCCCTCCCCCTCCCCGGGCGCCCTCCCTCCCTCCCGGGGTCCTGGCGCCCCAGGCGTGGCTTCTGGCCGAGTTTGAGCTTCCTCTTTGGCTGTTCGGAGAGTGAACTATTTGAGGCCCGGACCGGAGGCCGGGATGGAGGCCGCCACAGTCAAGGCGGTGAGAAGCGAGGCTTGGCTTGCAGCAGTGAAGACGGGAACAAGGAGGGACAGGGCGAGAGGTGCCGGAAGGGAAGGCGGCAGAGGCCAGGCGCCAGGCCGGAGGGCGGCAGGGGCCAGAGACTCGCCGCACCTCCTGAGCCACAGCTGTTTCCGTGAGGTAAACTGCAGGTGAGAGTCCTCCCTCGTAGGGCCGGTTTCGTGAGGTAAACTGCAGGTGAGAGTCCTCCCTCGTAGGGCCGCTTTCGTGAGGTAAACTGCAGGTGAGAGTCCTCCCTCGTAGGGCCGGTTTCGTGAGGTAAACTGCAGGTGGGAGTCCTCCCTCGTAGGGCCGCTTTCGTGAGGTAAACTGCAGGTGAGAGTCCTCCCTCGTAGGGCCGCTTTCGTGAGGTAAACTGCAGGTGAGAGTCCTCCCTCGTAGGGCCGCTTTCGTGAGGGTCGAGTGAGAAGGTGCAGAGCTGTCCGCTCAGCCGCGGCTCGCCGTCACGGGGGTGAGTGCCGGGCTGGGGCTGTGCAGAGCGAGCGAGGACTTGCCGTCCAGACAGGCGCCCGGGCTTCCAGCGCGTTCTCTGGTGAGCTGGCGAACGCGGGAGGGTGCGGAGAGGACTTCGAGGCCAGACGTGCTAAGTTTGCTTGCGAGACTTGGCAGTGCCAGGCCGCGCGGGACTGTGACTTGATGTCCTCGCACCACGGCGCCCCTGCGACAGCTTCACACAGTGCGGTGAGAATGTGGGAATCGCTAAAATGCCGAGTTCTGTGTCTGATTTTAAGTTCTTGAAAAAAATTCTTTCTCGTTTACTACTTTGGCCTGCAGTTGAAAGAAAGGAATAATTCCACATTTGTTTATATCAAGGGCTAAAAAAGGAAGAAGAAGAAGAAGAAGCAGCATCCTCTACAAACATTGTATCTTTCCCCCACTTTGGTTGGCTTTTCTGTTTCACATCACTACCAGTCCTAAGGCTAAGCAAATATTTGACTGAAAGTGAATCATTGTTAGAAATGAATGACCACATTTCTTTTCTTAGGTTTGTATTCTCTCCTAAGTCAATGTATTGAAAATCAGCCCTGCTTCAAGTCCTAGCTTAAATGCCCTGTTCCCCCCAATTCCTCCCTGACTTTCACAGCAGGAAATGTCTTTCTTCTCCACATGATATTCTAATAATTGTGTGGAAGCTGTCTCCTGCCACCCTGCGTTGTGGTTATTTGTGGAACTATATCATTTGTCCTGTCGGACTGTTAGTTCTGTGAAGACAGGGTCCGTGTCTCACACGTCTGCATACCAGGGTAATAGCGTTTCCACCATGGAGTTCGCTTCCTTGAGTGCAGGGCAGTATACTTTCAAAAATGTAAGGGCTAGGCATTTCTGTGAAAAAGGGATAAAAAAGGGGCCAGGCACAGTGGCTCACGCCTGTAATCCTAGCACTCTGGGAGGCTGAGGCAGGAAGATCACTCAAGGTCAGGAGTTCGAGACCAGCCTGAGCAATAGCGAGACCCCATCTGTGCTAAAAATAGAAAGAAATTAACAAAAAAAAAAAGGGGATACAAAAAGATGAACAAGATATAATCTTAACAGATTGTAGTTTTCAGGAAAAAAACAGTTGACTGGGAAAGTAAATGTTTTTAGTTTGCCTATCTTATGATCTTACATATCATAGATGTTAACTCTTGCTTAAGGTTCTAAAAAGAAATCAATCAACAGGCTTGCAAACACATCAGTGTAATCCAAGTGTGTCATCTGGTGCTCACAATCCATTGATTGTTCACAGTCATGGATAGAATCTCGGTTCTTTGAGTGGAAGGTTCTTCCAGCTTGACAGCCGCCTTATCTTTGAAGGGCTGTTTTTGGCTCTGTGGACCCAGGGCCGGTGGGCTGCCCTCCAGTTTCTCAGCCCTCCGTGGCTTCCTGCCTCTGGCTTTTCTTATGCTGCTCAGTCTGAGTGAAAGGCCCTTCACCCACCCACGTGGTGAGTTCCTGCGTGCACTTCAGGAACCAGCTCACATTTCCTCTTGAAAGCCTTGCCCAGCATCTTTCCTGCTCCTCCCTCCCTGCAGAGAAATTCCTTCTTCTGTATTCCTTTAGCTCCTCGGACACCTGTCACGCCTGTCTCTGAGAGGAGACTGCGCACAGTTCAGAGCAGTTGCTGTGTATTTAAGGAGCTCCAAGTCTAATGGGTGAGGTAGATAAGAAAAGTAACTTCAAAAATGCAGTGTAAGATATGTATATATACATATGCATGTAAAACCTATGACAGAAGACTGCACAGAGGCCTCTAAAAGCATTGAGGAGGCTACAAACTCAGCACGAGGGGCTGGATCTTGGAGATGGAGATGGTTAAACTGAGTGTGGAAGCCTGTCTAGATATCAGTCCAGCAGACTAGGGGAGGGATGACGTTCCACAGGAAAGTGCAGCGGTGGCGGAGGATGCAATACTTCCTGGGAACTGCAGTCAGTGGGTGTATCTGTCCATGTGACTGGGGATGAGTCTGGCGGGAGAGGCGGGAGTAAGAATGAAACGTGGTGGCGAATGCCAGGCTGAGTGTGTGAGCCGGCGTGACGAGCTAGGTAGACAGCTGGGGGCCAGTGAGTGAGGACGAGGAGCAGGACTGCTGAGACCGTGGCTCTCAAGGTCTCTCTGACACCAGGTTAGGCCTGGATCAACGTCCACAATGCATGAGGCAGAAAGACCATTATACCATCATTTATTTAGCCAATCTCTTATTGATGGATGTTTTCAAATTTCTGTTTAAGGTCCTTCATCTGATAAGTTGGGAACAGTTATGGTTTTCCTTTAAAACAAACAAAACACACCAATGGGCCAAACTGGCAAATGGCCCAGATCATATCAGTCTATGCATGGTCACAAAGTTGATTTCATGCTTTCAATAGTTAATGTACAGCTCTACTCATGATATATCAATGACCCTCTTAAACATAGGGATTCTGGTTGCTGAAAGAGCTGATGATGGTTGCATTAACATTTTCTGCCCTTCTGTGATAGTTCCTCAGAAAACCTGCTCAAAATTAGAGCGACCTATCTTTAAAACAAATATGATAACTTTTAACTAAAAGAAGTACTGTTATGTGTTTCATTATATCCTGATGAATTCTTATATTATGAAATCAGATATCTTATAAATTTCCCTTTTGAAAGAATGTTTTTAGCACTAATTCCTTTCCAAAAACTTTTCTGATGTTCCTAAACTTATGCAATTCATCATTGCTTCATCTGTGCCCTTTACGTGTTTCTGTTATCAAGACATCTTTGCTGGCCGGGCGCAGTGGCTCACACCTGCAATCCTAACACTCTGGGAGGCTGAGGCAGGTGAATCTCTCAAAGTCAGGAGTTCAGGACCAGCCTGAGCAAGAGCAAGAACAAGACCTGTCTCTATTAAAAATAGAAAGAAATTAATTGTTCAACTAAAAATATATAGAAAAAATTAGCTGGTCATGTTGGCGCATGCCCATAGTCCCAGCTACTCGGGAGGCTGAGGCAGGAGGATCGCTTGAGCCCAGGAGTTTGAGGTTGCTGTGAGCTAGGCTGACACCACGGCACTATAGCCCGGCAACAGAGTGAGACTCTGTCTCAAAAAAAAAAGACATCTTTGCTTAGTTCTGTTTCTCCTTCTGTTGTTTCTCTTGACTGGACTTGCCCCCTGAGCTTGAGGACCTGTCCACTTACCCATCTTGTGTCCCCAGTTCTGGATGCAGTGCGTGGGTGCCGGGGCTTTCCTCCTTGTCGTCCTCGTGGTCCTCGTCATAATTGGTATTTTATTAGGCTCTGACCATGACATGGGTCCTGTTCTAAGTACTTTACTTGGGTTTTCTCATTTAATCTTCCCAGTAAGCCGATGGGTGAGTTCTATATGAACCACGTGGTTTCACTATTTTTTAAGTGACAAATCGCGGTGAATGAGGGCAGCAGGGTGACAGCGTAGGTGCTGCTTTTCCTAAACGACAGAGCCGGACTGCGGCCCCACGCCAGCGTCTGTGCTTCCCACCTCTCTGCGGAGCGTGGAAAGGCCACACCGCGCACGAGCTACTCGTGTCTGTCCGGAGTTGATGTTATTGTGCTCCTGTTGATGCGTTTTTCCCACTTTTGTATTTGAAAATTTAAAAATCCATAGAAGGATCGAAAGAATAGGAACAGTAAATATCCATGTACTCTTCATCTAAAATTGTTAACATTTTACATGTTCTCATATTCTGTCTCTGAACCGTTGTAAAATAACTTACAGACAAAATGGCATTTCATGCCTAAATACTTCAACATTCCTCTCTTGAGAACAAGAACATTTACCTACAAACCACAATATCATTACCACACTTTAGAAATTTAGCGCAGATACAATAACATTATGTAATAAAGTCCGTATTTAGATTTCCTCAATTGTCCCAAAAATGATTTTTATGGGTTTTGTTTTTTTTGCATTCAGATCCAGTCAAGGATCAAAGGTTGCATTTGCCTTACATTCCTCTTTAACTTATTTCCTCTAATCTAGAACAATTCTACCACCTTTTGTTTTGTTTTGTTTTATTTAACTTCTTGACAGTGACATTTTTGAAGAGTCCACATCAATTGCTTCACAGCTTGCTCCACAGTTTAAATTTGTCTGTGGTTTCTACATCATTAGTTTGAGGTTGAATTTTTTTTTTTTTGCAAGAATATTACACAGGTGTTCATATGTTGTTCCTATTGCACATAATGTCAGCTTGCCCCATTACTGCTGATGCTGAGTTTGATCGCTTGATTTAGGTGATGCCCACCAGATTTCTGCACAGGAAGATTCCCTCTTTCTTTGTAACCAGTAAGTAAGCTGGGGCTTGACACACTGAGATGGTTTGAATATCCTGTTCCACAACAAACATCCATCCAATGAAAGCTTAAACATCTGTGGATAATCTTTCTTCAAATTAGTTATTCATATTTCAATGGTGGCTGTAAAATTGTGTTTTCACATGTTATCATTCCCTCTACAAGTCAGTAGTCCTTCGTCTGTAAGGAGAAGCTCAGTCCTCTTCTTTTTTAGAATCGCTTTGGACCCATAGATTATTCAGTTGTTATCAATAACTATCACTATTCGTCTTGATGCTCGAAGGGCCCCTACCTGGCCAGTGGAACTCCTCTAAGCCAGCTTCAGTGTCCTTTCCACATGTCTCTGCCATTCTTGGAATATGTATTCTTTTTTTTTTTTTTTGAGACAGAGTCTCACTGCGTTGCCCAGGCTAGAGTGAGTGCCGTGGCGTCAGCCTAGCTCACAGCAACCTCAAACTCCTGGGCTCAAGCAATCCTGCTGCCTCAGCCTCCGGAGTGGCTGGGACTACAGGCATGCGCCACCATGCCCGGCTAATTTTTTCTATATATATTAGTTGGCCAATTAATTTGTTTCTATTTATAGTAGAGATGGGGTCTCACTCTTGCTCAGGCTGGTTTTGAACTCCTGACCTTGAGCAATCCGCCCGCCTCGGCCTCCCAGAGTGCTAGGATTACAGGCGTGAGCCACCGCACCCGGCCTGGAATATGTATTCTTGCTTTTTGCCGCAGGAAATATACACTGTGCCCTAGTCATGATTCCTATTATTGGGGAATGATTTTTAGAAACAAAGATCTAGATGCCAGGTGCACTCATTGCTACTGTTACCCTCCTTGAAAAAGCAAAAACAAAAGAAGCCTTACTCACATTTCCAAGCAAACAGTAACACTTTCTTATGTGTTCTTAAAATCTTATTTGGCATTAATCTAAATTCCATTCTAGCACAATGAAAATAGAAAGAAAACGTTAAAATTCCAAGCAAACTGAAAATGACAGTCGTGCTCAGAGGAAGACTTTTGTAAGTAGAAAAGAGATAGTGCTTAATTATAACAAATAAAAGTTGGCTTCAGATGCAAAAATGTAGATGTAGCCACTTATAGGTTTGGGGCTACTTCAGGAATTAAAAGTTAAATAGAGATGAAATAGATACTTGAGAAATGTGTCAGGATTGGATGTTCCCAAAGACAAAAATAAGTTATTGTCAGACAGCTCTTGGGAGACAACATCATAGGGACCAGAAACCCTTTTTTATTTTAACTTTATGCTCTAAATTACCATCGATGGATTGACCTTGACTATTTGACTGTCGTTCATGATTTAAGTTCTTAATTACCATAATGTTAAATAAAATGTGAAGCCTAAATCAAAAAATAAGTTTAGCTGTAGCAACGCTTCAAACCAGATAACAATTCTATACTTCGTTAGTGGCTCAGGGTCTAGCATCTGTAACCAAACAAGCAATAGGGTAGAGAGATTATTTTATTTTGAAATATTCTGGCAGGGTTACTTTCATTTTCTTAAATTATACGTTGTGTTCTTAATTGCAACTTTTCCTTCCTGGAAGTGTAACTGTAAATAGTTTTATGCTTTTCATCACCACTGACATTTTCCACCCCTCTGGTCCTTTCCAGGTTAGCGTTTTACTATTAATATAATCTCACTCTCTCCCTTCCAAATACAATTGAAATGCTGGTCTTTCTGGTCTTTTTCTGACCAACTAGTGGATTGATCCTGGAACTGAGATAAGAAATTTTTATTGAAATTGGTCAAGTCACTTAATATTCTGCATTTTCACTCGTTTGTTGGTAACATGAAGATAATAACGTCTGTCTCTCTTCTGCCTTAATATGGATGTCGTGAAGATAGATTCAGTTAGTCATGTAAAGTGGTCGTGAGTTCTGTATCCAGGAGAGTATTTAATAGTGTTTTATAGTGATAGCAGTCAGAGACACTTTTTTCAGTTCTTGTGGTGGCGGGAATGTAGATTTGAACAGCAGATAATCGACACCACGATACAGGGTGTTAGGAGAGCTGGAGATCCGGCCAGTGGGGCTCTTTGTTCCGGGTTCTTCTCTGCATGTGATGGGCGGTGCTCTGGGGCCCTTTCCGGTGGAGGCCTGTGGAGTTCTGCCTCGTTCCTTCCGGTCCTGCTGATACAGCAGCCAGCTGTTCCATGCTACTCTCAGCAACTTTCCACGGCCAATGCCTATTTGAAAAAGATATTCCTCATCATATTTTCTTGTTCCCCTCAAGTGAATTTGTCCATGTCTGAATTCTGTGCAGCTTGTTAGATGTCATGAGCTCTCCTTGAACTCTCCCAGTTCTGCGTCTCTTTACCCTTCTGCCCTGCCCTTGTGGTTTCTGTGTCCCATTTGTTTCTAAGTCACAAAACCTGGAGGACAAGGTTCTTTGTTCTGCTTTTGGTGGTGGTGCCACGTCTGAATAGACAATGTGTTGTAGATTGCAGAAATTATGAATGATTCTTCAGACTCTAAAGGCGAGGCAATCTTATGTATGATAAGAAAATCATTCTCAAATTACTAACAACTACTGAGGTTGGGTTGGCTTTTTTCTTGTCACTGTCCAGAGCTGCCATCTGCTTGGGCACGTCCTTATTTTTCAAATGTTAGCATTTGACTCCCAGCATGATCAGCTTACATAAGAAATATCACAGAACTGATGTGGGAATTTAATTTTCCCCCAATTTATTTGGTGACTCACTACTTCCATCAGAGTTAGAAAATGTCATCCAGCTCTCAGAACTCAGGTTACATCGGTTAGGATGGATTTTTAAGAGTGACATTTTAGACTGCAGTAAGACAGAAGAGGCTTGGACGGGTGACGCTAAAGAGCTGTGTTTGCTTTGCCAGTTGAGACTTGTTGAGCTTTTTCTAGTTAAAAAAAAGACTTATAGGTGATTTTAAGGGTATTTTGGAGAGGATGCTGCAGAAATGTTAGAGTGTACATTTTGAGCGTGATTGCTCATTTGGGCTTCATTCTGGCAACCGGATTGGGGGCAGATTATTTGTCATTCGTAGATTACCTGTGATCTTTACCTGGCCTTTATTTAAGCTTTTATTAAGCTGCTAAACTTTATGTGGATGCCAGGGACAGGGCACCATCAAACGCAGCTCAAACTTCTTGTTCCTGAGCCACGTGAAGGCCAGAGAAGCAACGCTGCCCTTTCTGGTGACCCATAGCACCAGCTGGCGCGCTGTCTCCTCCAAACCAAGCAGCCGAGTGCGGTGTCTGCTTTTGATGTTTTAGGGGACCGCCATAAAATGGAGCACTGAAATGGATCATTTATTGTTTTTCCTTTTTGCGGGGGATGACCTGCTGTTCACGGAGTAATGAGGTTGTAAAGTGGGTTTGTGTTGGCCCCTGACAGCTCGAATCACAGTGCAGTGAGTTACTAGAGGGTGGGCTGGTTAATGCAGAAGTTGGGAATTATTTTTCTCTAGTTTTGACATGGGCATGTACCTTCTCCTTTAGTTACTTAGATGTAGAAATTAAGTCATTTTATACTTTCATGAGGAAATGGTATTGTAGATATAAAATATATTTGACAAGTTTTATTTCCGTACTAGGATCTACTCATAATACTTCCATCCTAAGTTTATATCCAAAAAAAACCTTTGCTGGTTTGATAATAAACACAGACTAAGTCCGGATTTCGTAGCCTAGTGCTCAAAAACAGTCAGGAATTGTATTTGGCTACAAGTTGTAATAATAATAATGACACAGAGAACAGTGCTCTAAATTGCTAGGATGGTGATTTATGGTTGACATTATGACTTCTTGCTCTGCCCTGTTCCCATTCTCAAGACAGCCTCATGATCATAAAGAGGCCACCGTAGTTCAGCCATCACTTCCATGTTCCAGGTGAGAACAGAGGAAGGCTTTATCTCAGCACCCTTTTTATGTGGCATCCAAAAGTTCCACCCAATTACTTCTGCCTTCATACCAGTTAGCTGGAATTTAGTCATTTGGTTGCCTGTATCTGCCAAGGAGCATAGGAAATGTAGTTTTACATGGCTAGCTCATCCCACACTCAAAATAAAAATAAAAATAAATTATTCTGTATTGAAGCAGAAGAGAAAGATAGACATTGGTAAGAAGCCACTGGCCTTCTATGATCTGTCTTAGCCTTTCTTTTGATCTCCTCTGTTTTAACACATTAACTGCTGTGTGAGTTGTATTTAACTCACACTAGTTTTGAGCCTGGGGCCTTGTGAAGCATATGTAACTCACACGTCTCTTCACCTTGGGAGCTGCAAGAACTATTTTTCAAGTTGTGTATAACTCATACAGAAAATAATAAAAAATAAAATTTTCATTACATTAGAAAGGATTATTTTGTTTTCAAAGTTTTGTTCTGTTTTCATAATAAAACACTATGGCACCAAGGAAAAAATTTTTTTCTAGTGTGGCAGTCAGTGTGTTAAGCACTTTATACTGTAGCCCCACAAGAACACTTTGCACTCACTGAGAATCAGCAAGAATACTTCACTCCTATTCTGAAGATCTTTTGTCTCCCATCCCAGCTGCTCTTATCTCTAACTCATCGTTCAGATCATAGTTTAGATACTGGGACCAGCAGTTGCGTTATTACCCACCCTCCTTTGTTAATTCATCTCTCTGTCGTCGCCTGTGCCATGGTTTAGTCAATGTATTACAGTTTGACAGTTAATATTTCATATCCTCTGTGACTTTCTCATCCCCTGTGCTTGCCTAGCATAACGCCTCGTCCATAGCAAGTGCGGATTCATATTTATTGAATTCCATTCCAAACTTAATGCCAGCAAGATAATTGAGAACCTTCTTTTGTGCAACTTTCCAAAGGGTTTTTATTTTAGTAAGAAGAAAAAAGTTGATTTTTATCAACTCTGTGAGTGACCTATCACGTTTAGTAGCCACTGGCAACCTCGGGGGTGTGGGTTCCTTCGGCACACAGTCTGTGGGGTGGGAGTGCACACAGCCCTTCGTTTTGAAGCACTGACTCCCTAAACACGAGGAACATTAACCCTCCTGGCCTCTTGGAATGTATGCGTATGACATACCCAAGAGCAGGGGACTCTGCTGAGAGCAAACAACAAAAAAGGAGGAGGCAATAAAAACTTTTGTTCCTATAAAGCACCTGAAAGTACTATAAATGGATGGTCCCTAAGCTGGTCGGGGGTCAAAAGATAATATGGCCCAGGGGCCTCAGGTTTAATTGTTTTATAAGTGTTCTAAATAATTTTTTTCATGTTTTAAGTGGTAATTTCTAAATGACTTTCTCATGACTTTAGAGATATTTTCAAACTCCAGTTAATTAGGGGATTATTACCTGGACTTGCAGTTAATGATTTTGAGATGTTTACTTTTTTTTTTTTTTTAAATATGGCATTCTGGGCCAGGCACGGTGGCTCACGCCTGTAATCCTAGCACTCTAGGAGGCTGAGGCAGGAGGATCGCTTGAGCTCAGGAGTTCGAGACCAGCCTGAGCAAGAGCGAGACCCCATCTCTACTAAAAAATAGAAAGAAATTAGCTGGAAAACTAAAAGTATATATATAAAAAAATTAGCTGGGCATGGTGGCACATCCCTGTAATCCCAGCTACTCAGGAGGCTGAGGCAGGAGGATCGCTTGAGCCCAGGAGTTTGAGGTTGCTGTGAGTGAGGCTGACGCCAGGAGACTCTAGCCTGGGCAACAGAGTGAGACTCTGTCTCAAAAAATAAAATAAATAATACGGCATTCTGGGTACATCAGTGATACTTGATTATTCAGGTTGTAGTCATATATAAATGTTAAGATTTATGGAATCTCTTTTGTTTAGATTAAAAATTTTCTTTTAAATTGTATTTCTTGGTTTTGGGGCTGGAAAATTACACAACAGGAGGATGTTTCTGGGACTTGTTTTGAAAACTGTGTATAAGCCATCTGCCAGGTAGACAGTGGATTGAAGAGTGTTATTGGAAGGCCCTCCTAGAAAGTTCATTTCTTTTCACAGACCTGTACAAAGTCGTGTCCCTGGGAATGTAATGCCATGCCTAAATTCAGAATTTAAGAATTTCGCGGGTACATTTCTCTACCATTTACACTCACTCATTTTTCTTTCTTTCTGCAAGCTTTTTGATCAAACGCCCCTGAGCATTGCCGTCTAGGCATCAGCAGCAGGGCAGGTCCAGTTGAGGTGAAAAATAAACCCGAAAGTAAAATTAGCAAATAAGCCCGTGCAGTGCCAGGTGAGGACAGGTAGAAAACAACAAAAATAAGTGGCACATTAGTTTTGCAGGAATGTTAGGTTTTAAAGGAAATGGTGTCTGAGAATTGCAAGAGAGGAAACCGGAGCGTATCCCAGAATGGAGAGCAGCGGGGTTTGCGCGGGAAGGGAGAGGTGCCGGGCGTTCAAGTTCAGGGTGGCCGCCCTTGGTCTCCAGGCCTGTCCGCTCTGCCCTTGGCGGCTACGGACGCCCACCTCCTCCCGCCGCCAGCGGGGCGCCCCTCCGGCCTCGTCCCGCCCCGTGCGCCCCGACGCCGACGCGCCCGGAGCGCGCGTGTCCGCCGCTAATTCTCTCGACCACGACGAGCTCGCAGCGAGGCCCGCGTCCTGCGGATGAAGTGCGCACGCGTCCGTCGGAGATTAGGGAGCGCGTGTCCTGGCGCCGCGCACCGGCCCGCTCCGGCCCTTCCCGCGCCCGCCCAGCGCGGTGGCGCCCGACCACAGCGCCTGCGCGGCGCTCCCTGCACGGCTCCGTGCCTTTGCCGGGCGGGCGGCGGTGTCCTCTCGCTTCGCCGACGCGCCCCCAGCGCTCCTGAGCGCCGCCTTGATGGGAAACGCGGGCGTTTCGTCTCGGGAGCTAGACCCGGGCCCTGTGCGACCAGCGCCCTGCCCTGCGGTCATTTCCCTCTGTTGTAGCGGCCCACGCGGCTGCGCGTGCCCGGCAGGGAGCGAGACCTCTCAGTCTGGCGCTGGGACGTCGGGCTGGGCAGCCCGGTGGGCGGGGTGTCGGGGCACCGTAAGGTGTTCAGCGGCACCCTCAGCCTCTGCCCGTTGGAGCCAGTAGCACCCCCGACCAACCAGGTGTCTCTAGACATGGCCAGTGTCCCGAAGGGGCGAAAGTGCACCCCTACTTGAGAACCCTTGGTATAGAATAAATTCCAATTAGACAGTGAAAATATTTGAGTGACGATTTGTAGCATTTTGTGGTCTTGAGGGAAGTGGGACTCAGTGGATGAAATAGAGTGAATGTCAGACCGAGAACGTCCTATTTGCTATGATAGGGTGTAGAAAGGCCATTCTGGATTGGAGAGCAGTTGTGATGAATCTTAGAGTTAGGACAGATCAAGATGACAGAAATACCCTTAAATGGAAGTTCTTAAAAATATCATTTTAGTTTTTGTTTCATTCTGAATCATCTCATACCTAGAAATAACATTTCTAACAAAATAAATATTTTATTGTTTAATGGGAAATGTATCTGGATTTCATACATACCCAGTATCTTTCGGTGAAAAAATACTTTAAGTGTTTCACAGAATGAGTTTGAAATTATTGATGCAAGTTATTTTAAATTTGTAACTATACACAAATATCTGTTATGTTTATGCATAATTTTACCTATTTTTTCTTTTTTTGGACTATTTGATTATTATCCGCAAGTTTAAAAAATGTTCAGCTCTAAGTGATACATATATATGCACACACACACATATGTAACGTGTATGTGTGTATAGTGCAGACAGTGACTATAAGAAACAGTGATTTTGTGTATCTCTGCTACATTGTTATAAATTCCAATTGTTTTCCTCTTACTATCATGCTAGTACACGACACCAATGCTGTGCGGCTCGTGTTCTGCGACCTAGACATAATGCTGACGTCCTTGTTTTGCAGCTATATGCCACCCGCAGTGCAAGCACGGTGAATGCATCGGGCCGAACAAGTGCAAATGTCATCCTGGATATGTTGGAAAAACCTGCAGTCAAGGTAGGAAGACGGTTGGACATAAATACACAGTCGTGAGCCACCTCTATTCCTGCCAACTTAAAAGTATTTAATTCTCATCCCAAACCACTTTCCATAGATATTTTCCCTAAAATATGTGAGCTACCAATTTGCTGTTAGATAAAAATATAGTAATGGTGAATGTTGTGAAATTTATTTTAACAAAGGACAATTAAACAGGTTTTATCCCCTTATTCTCTGCGACTGCTTAGATTGGATTTCCAGAAAGAGCATCATCAGCTGTGTAGAAGCCTCCAGTGCTCTGTTCTTCCACTAGCTAGTTAGGAAGCCCTGGGCGAGTTCCTAACCCACTCAGACCCCGGTCACCTCTCCCCTTTCATGCCAGGAGTCAGACAGGGGGGTTGACTTGAAATTTGGAGATTCCTTCCAACTCTGAGCCCTTTGATTCTGTGACTGAATCTCCCTTCAACTGCTGACCCATTTGGAATGTTTCTCTGAGAAATAAAAGAGTCAATTAATGTAGCAAGTGATTTAAAAAAAAAATAAATCAGCATCTGTTTCTAAAAGCAAACATTGGCCGGGCGCGGTGGCTCACGCCTGTAATCCTAGCACTCTGGGAGGCCTAGGCAGGCGGATTGCTCAAGGTCCGGAGTTCGAAACCAGCCTGAGCAAGAGCGAGACCCCGTCTCTACTAAAAATAGAAACAAATTAATTGGCCAACTAATATACATAAAAATTAGCCGGGCATGGTGGTGCATGCCTGTAGTCCCAGCTACTCGGGAGGGTGAGGCAGCAGGATTGTTTGAGCCCAGGAGTTTGAGGGTGCTGTGAGTTAGGCTGACCCCCACGGCACTCACTCTAGCCTGGGCAACAAAGCGAGACTCTGTCTCAAAAAAAAAACCCAGCAAACATTTATCCAACATTCATAGTGTTCCAGGTATTTTACCTATATTATCCATTTTCATCCTTACAACACTAGGAGGTAGAGTGTTATTTATTATAGTTAACGTATAAATAACATATTATTATTCCATTTTTCACTTAGACTGAAGCTCAAGGATATTAAGTGTCTTGCCCAAGTTCACAGAATTAGTTGGTAATAGAGCTAGTATGTCCACTTAGAGCTATTGTCTATATAATCTGTATTCTTTCTGCCATATTCGTCTTAAATGAAGAAAATATAATTGGAAATGTGATCCTCTGACTCATGCTAACAAAGTCAAATGAGGCTTGTCTTTTTAATTAATTTCAGCCACCAATTTCTGCCATTAGGAGTTTAAAAGATAGAAATAAAGAAAAGTTAGATTTTACTAAAAAGATGAGTCAGTTTATGTTTATTTCTTAAATTATACTCCCTACCATTTTAAATGTCAAATCAAACAATGATGGGGCATCTCACTATCCCTTAGGTGCTTACTTGAGCTGATCTGATACAGAAATGGCACTGTTGAAACACTACTGCTGCTCAGTATTAGATACTAATTCCAGGATACTCCTGGAGGTATGTTATGTAAACGAGCGATTTATAGACAGAGTTTTTGCAATCATCTAGAACACTGATTTTTGGAAGTATCTGTAATTCTTCCTGAACCATCAGATGAAATCCACACTAGTAAAATATGACGCTACCACCTTATTGGCAGCAGAAGCCGTTCTTCTATGGCGTGTCCTTGCATTATCTGCTGTTTGATTTAGAACTGACTTCCCCAGTGCTGCTTTTCTGTCTTGTGATACTTTTCTTTAAACTTGATATTTACCAACCATACCTGGGCAATCTTTTTGAAATAAGTGGTGCTCTTACTACCTCAGTTTACTCTTTTAAAAATCCACTTGATTTTCCTTCCCCAACCTAAGTTCATAGGTAGCAGCATGCTAGGTTCTGGTCCTTGAGTTATCAGTGTTCATCTGAGAAGCCCAGTATACTTCTTTTTTTTTAAAGTGGTGAACATGAACCCTCAGAGGTTTTAATACTATGTCGACATATGAAACTTAGTTGTCCAAATGCCAGGAATTTGTATAAAGAAGACTATTAAATGAAGCTAGTTTTGAGATTGTAGAGAAATTCATTTAAATTTATTTGCAGGATCAAATTTAATATGCTTCAAAGACACTAAAACTATTGTGGAACAAGATATCATCACTGGGTAGCTCTTATTTTCAGGAAACCCTTTTACCATAGACTTTAACCTATAACATATACCTATTTCTCTAAAGAAAAAATGGAATCTACTGAGTTAAAATCTTGCCTCCTAAAACCATAATCCTTAGAGAGAAGAGGATTTCATTAGAAGCAAAATGTGATTTTTACACTTGCAAAAATAATAATGCTGACACTGAAAATGCAATTTCAAGTCCAATCTTGAAAATGAAACTCCAGTTTAGAGTACACTTACATGTTTTCATCATCTCTTCCTCTGCCCTCCGCGCAAAAACAGCCTGTGCGGCAGGCCCCTGGTGGGGAGGTGGCCGCTCCTCGGGGCAGCGGCGCTTCGTGGCGCCCTCTGCTTTCCGGGTTCCTGGCGCTGTCACGGAAGTGACTTGCACACGGCCAGTGCACACTGGGCATCTGTCAAAGGAATGACGCTCGCGGGAGCCCCGGGAACGCGAACGGGCCGCCAGGTGCCCGCGCAGACGGCGCTGCGCCCGTGGGCCGCGGGCGGGCGGAGGCGGGAGCCGCCCGGACTGTGCACGCGTCGGGGCGCGCCCATCGCGCTGCACAGCCGATTGGCTCGACCGTTCGCACAGGCCCGCACAGTTTAACAAAGCAGAAAACATGCCTCAGAGATAAGGAAAATCAAAACCGATTCCTTTTCTTCTCAAGGAGAGAAATGTCAAGAAGTATATTCGAAAAAATTTTACTGAACTGGAAATTAGCTTTTGATTAAAAGTCGGTTTTGGTAGAAGGCAAAAGCATCCACTGATAATTTTGTTGCCAGTTATACTTGTTAAGAAATAATCCCCCGGACACTTGGTCGGCAGAGTAAACAGCTTGAATAAATGGCACGTGCTGGCCCAGTGTCTTAGGCAGAACAGCAGGGCAGGCCACGCTTCGGAGCCGGCTTGGTTGACAGCTCAGCGCGTCCGCTGTTAGGAGCTCGCCTCCCGTCGAAGCCGTTTTTCTGCATTGGCCACATCTAGAATCAGATATAAAATCACAGGCTTGGACCAATCATTAACATACTCCATGAGGCACATACTGCCTTTCAGAGTACATGAAATTCTAACCCGAATTCTGGCAAGATGCTCTTTGATCACTTGCTTCTCCTCTACCTTACTTCCTACAGTAATTTTATTCACACATATTTTCCTCCTCCTTTAGTCTCTGTACCCCATACAAGTCCTCTTTCCCCCAGCCAGAAAAGAATTCTATTTAGATAATAAAATCTTTTTATAACTTTCTCATCAGGGAATGATTTTTAGCATGTAAATCTATCCTATCACTGCATGTTTTCATAAATGAAAGACATTCTTTTGAATTTACAATGTGCTTTATAATAATTTCAGAACAAGCTATTTATAAACATTAGTTACTAATGTTTCTGGCATGGTTTATGTTTCACATGTTGAATTCCTCATGGCAAGAGAAGAATTGGAGTCTTGTAGCACAGAATCAGACATTAAATTTCCCTGGACTAGTTAGATCTGAAAGTTGATTGCTTTGCTAACTGTACAGTCTAAGTGCTTCAACCCTCATATGAAGGTAGTTACCGATAGACTTATTTTCTGAATGGGTTCAACCTCAAAACCAATGTTCATTTGACTTGGAAGTTTACCCAGCTGTTAATAACATGATAGTCTTGAAACAGAATGTGATCGACTTTTTAACTCTGAGTCTTACCGGTCTTCTAACATTTTGGTCAGCTAATAATGGCAACAGTTAACATTTTTTGCACCATGCTTCTTATATATTTTATAATTAAATGTGACCTAAATATAGCTTAAGTTCTTACTTTTGAATGAAAACACTGATGATCTATCATGCTATCATTTAAATGAGGTCTTTATGTAAATCATAAATTTGTGCATAATTTTAGAGTACTTTAAACTACTATTCAGAAAGAAAACTAATAAACTCCTATTGTACAACACAGTATAGGGAAAAAAATATTAAGTTGGTCATATAAGACTTCAGTGGCCCTATAAACAGGTTGATTATAATCAATTATTTGTGTAATCTGTTTTTCGTTTTCCTTCTGTTGATGACTTAATCATGCTTTTTAAAATGACCTCATTTTTGGTGTTTTTAAAAAAATGGTATGAGAATGATGAATTATTAGTTTATAATGCATGTGTTGTCCTTGGGAAGCAGGATGGCAGTGACAAATTTTTAAGAAAATAACAAAGAAAAAGAAAACCCAGAAGAACCAGGAAGTATCATTTTATCTAAAACGTTCTTTTTAAACTCTGCCAACGTTATGTAATTGTTCAATATACACCTGTAAAGATTTTTAGGGCTATAAATGACATCAGTTCAAAGTTGACTCTTATTACCTTCTTCCTGGTGTGAAGATGAACGCTTCTACCCAACTCCTCTTCACCAACGCAGTGAGCAGTCTCTGTTCCAACCCTGGGATCATCAAGCCACAAGTTTACCTTCGCGGGGTGAGCGTGCCTTGCCTCGGGTGGTCTGCTCCCCCGCCTGCATGGCTTCCTACAGTCCTGTCACTTCTTGCAAGTGTGCTGGAGACCCCTCCCGAGCGCCCAGCCCTCAGCCCTGAGCATGTGAACCGAGCGGCAGGAGCTGCCGCCGGCGCTGATCCTCCTTGCTCTGAAAAGCATGGAGCTCCACCATCCTTTTAACGCCTCAAACGTCATTGCTTTTCTTCTTTTCTAGGCTTTGGAGTGTTTTCTGAAAGTCAGATAGCAAAATAACTTTTTCCTGTGTAGGCAAAGTCAGGACTTACAAAGTGACTGAAATTGGAGTTTTCACACCTTTTGCCAAGCAGATTTTAGATGTGGTCAAATCTTCTTCCCCACAACCATCTATTTGAGGCGTAAAGTTTTAGTTTATCTGGAAATCAAACCCTACCTTAGTGTCTTGCATTGGGTGTGCATTTTGTGATACCAGAAAGCCTAAGTTTTCTGGTTCCAGGATGGCACTTAATTAGCTGTTTGATTGAGAACAAGTTGTTTTAATGTGTCTGGGTTTTAGCAAACCACTTAGTAATGGGGCGGGGGGCAGTCATTCCTGCCCTGTTTGCCTATGGGGTGGTTGTGAGGATAAAACACTGAAAATATTAATGTCTTCATTATGCTGTAAAGATTTGTAAAAAAGTAATGATCAGAGCATAATTTTAGTCTCTCTTGTAAGAGATTTCATCCCTCACCCACTCGTAGATTTAGAAACTTAGAATAACCAAATTAAAATAGTTTAAGTTATTAATTGTTATCTCTCTGCTGATAGGGAGCTTGATGCATTTGTACATCTTGTGCACAAGGAATTGGGGCAACGGAATTCATTCCAGCGTCATTGATAACTTAAAGAATAGAAGTTATGGTAGCTGACAGATTGACATGTTTACCTATGACCTCCACTTTAGACAAAATTTTAAAGTTTATATTTCTGAAACATTGTTTAAGCATCAAAAGGGGGAAATTCCAAATGCATTAAAATGAATGCAAGTTTATTTTCCTTAAAAAATCCATTGGGTTACCTTATTCAGTGAATCTTGAGATTTTTCAAGCTATTTTTCAGTGTCTACATGCTAATAAAATTTCTGATTCTTTTCCCTGAAGTGTAATGATCATGCTATGCAGCTTACATTTCTGTTCTGGACCAATTCCCTTCTCCCTCACCCCTTCTTCCACCCAAGCTCCTGAATTCATCAACCCACTTAACTGTACTTCTGACAGTAATAGAATTATATAATAAATAATTAAAGCATTTGAATATAAGTGATTTAATCTTAAAGTTGTAACCTTTGGTGTGGTAAAATAGGTACATGATATATAAATCATTACATTTTTTGTTATAAAATAATTTATACAATATTATGAATGTCCAGAGAGAAAAGAAGATCAAAGTAAATTTAAAATAAAAACACTAAAGTCTTATTTCCTAGGTTACCCTATCAACTTTTAAGGTTTGAGATTGCATTATCAAGGAGAGTTTTCATGGTCTTTATTTTGTTCTACTTATTACAGGGCATTTACTGTATTTTGGAAGTGTCGTTTTTGAATTTCTGACAGTTTGATTATACCGTTAGTAGGTCTGTAGTCCGACAGAATGTGACAATAAATACAGCAGTTTTGAAAGCAGCACACATCAACTCTCAGACTAGGGCACTCGGTCAATAAAAAAAAAATACCAACTGTAGAATGGAAATCCTCAAGAAAGTTGAAGACAAACAGGTTTCTCACTAGAATACCAGATGCATTTAATCTGTTGAAGCTCCTTGCATTAGGAAAAGTCTGACATTTAGCAAATGTTAGGAAATATGGATGACTGTGAGTCCAATTCTATAATTTCTGTAGGGGCCTTTGTAAGGGTCCTTGGGAAGTTTTTTTTTTTTTTTTTTTTTTTTAATTTCAGCAGATT
>VSMD01054264.1:0-73384 GCA_008750895.1 Mirza zaza | reverse complement strand
CCTATAATATTTTCCACATCAGTAACTACATTCCTTTAAATGAGTTCTAATGCAGACCTCTTAATGCATATTCTGATTCTGTAGCAAATTGTTACCCTGTAAGTTGCCAGCACCTCTGGAGGTCCTCAGGCAAAGCACAATAGGATGGAGATTGGTCCATTTCTTTTGATGATGGTGAACACATGTGTAGCAATTTTAGTTTGCTATACCCATGGCCACATTGCCTGTGGGACCTGAAGCTATCCCAGCCCACCATCAGCCGTGCAGTATTTCCTGTGTCTGTGGACATTCTGCTAAATAACGTATGGAGCCTCTATTCTCTGAGCCTGCAGTCACCACAGCCCTCTGGGGCTAATTTCTCTGGATGCAAGGCCTAGTGCCTATTTTCCTCAACATGGCTGTTGACGCTGATACCTCCGTGGCACTACTCCCTGCCATCTTCAGTGAAGGAGGACAGTACAAATTGTGTGCCCTTCTCAACGATGCATACTCTAACTGCACAACCATGCTCATAATTTTCTGCCATTTGTGGCCCGTGACTCAGCTTTCTACTCTCCTTTCACTGACTAAACTCTCCCCTTGCCTCACTGAAATGGCTTATTCCCATCAGCAGTACCCCCTCTGCATTCTCAACCTCTTCTTTGATTCTTTCTTTCTTCCTATTTTGACTGAAACCTGAATCTTGCCTGAAAAGTCCAATTCTCCTCCTACCTCTGTCTTTTCTCACTCTCAAAGTTAGGGATTTGGCCTGCTGGGTTGTAAAGTACTTGTGTCTTGTGAAAATTCTGTTCCCTTAAAGTTTACGCCATCCACACTCTTGCAGAGATTACTAAAAATCCATTTCCTCCTTTCTCTCAGAGCCAGTAAGCTTGCATGTCCAGGCCTCTCTTGCAGGAAGATGTGGCCATATGATTTGGATCTAGCTATTTGATTAATAGTTCTTTTAGCTATTTCAAATAGCTATTTCTTTTAGCTAATCAAATAGCTATTTGATTAATAATTCTATTTGATAAATAGAATATTAATCAAAAAGTGACATGAGCCCTGTTAGCCTTAGGTCTTTTAAGAAGTAGATACACATCTGCTATGTTCTCTTTCCCCATTTGCTGGCTGGATGCAGATGACCAGAAAACCTAGGTGATATTGAAACCATAAGATGGAAGAAGCCCGGATCCCTGATTCACTGCCTGAATAAAAGCTTGTCATTTGCTACCTTGGCAGGTAAAAACACCTACCTTGGACAGGAAAAGAGTAGTAGCAGAAAATCAACTGCTACTGTGCTTGAGCCACTATAACCATGGGCACTATTTTTTGATGCAGCTGACATTATTCTTACCTATATATTATGAACGTTCTTCACTGTCATTTACCAGACTCCAGTATAGTCTATCTCACTTATTGGAGACTTGGGCATAAAACAAACATTTTTTTCCCTCTATCTCAACCCATCATGAGTAACTGTAACATCCACTTAGACAACCTATCCAAAGCCATGTCCTTTAAATCTTTGACCTATAGCTTCAAATTATTTCCTCCTCTACCTCAATTTGGTTACTCATTCACATAGGAATACTTTGAAAACTGTCATCTCCTATAACTCCATCTTCAAAATCACTATCAACCAATCTGCCATATGACTGAAATCTCCTCTCCATTTCATCAACTTGTTCAAGCATTATCATGATGATTATTAATTGATTTCACTGAGACAGTCATCCTTTCTTCATTTCCCTTCACATCTACCTCAGATTCCATGGTGCATCATTTGAATAATATCCTGAATTTCATTGCTTTTCTGACTTTCCTTTACATACATTTAGCAAAACCCCAAACCTGCAGAAATTGATCTGTCTGCCTTTTCTCTGATGTAATATCCAGATAATAGAGCACTAATGAATAATATAACATGGAAGACCAATTCCAGTATAAAGATGCAATCACTAATCTCTAACTAACCCTCAACACTTCCAGAAATACAACTACCAACTTAGCATCTTCTCCCGAATATGAAAAAGGCACCCTAAACTCAATATTTCCACACACCTAATCTAGTAAATATCTCCCATAAATCTTTTCTTCTGTCAGTATTCTTTCTCAGTGACCCACCTTGTATCTACATATGCACACTGTAACCATGCATCCATCCTTAACAATCTCCCTCCTTCCACCTTCAACATCAGTCCTTCTCAAGCACTTGTTAATGTTACTTCCCAAATACCTATCAACTTCTCCCCATATTTTCTATCGCCACACTAGTCCAAGCCAATAGCATCTTGCCTGGAGTAGACCTTAAGAAATTTGTAATTTTATTTAAGTTTTATTACCTGATCATCATCTGTAAAATTACTACACTATAATCTCCTTTGGATTGGGTTTTTGCCCATTTTTACTTTCTATTTTATCTCTAGCATTTTGCATTTTTTCTTTGCTTATTATGAATTGATAAACATTTACTGAATAAATGGATGAATGGATACATTAATATAGGTGCATGTAGCAGTGTGATCAGAATAAACATATTCATGGATGTGAAGGAAGTATTCATATTCACATCATCAAAGAGAGAAAATCTGAAGTTCAACAAAAGCCATACATGCAGATCATGATGAATTTGGATTCAAATTTAGATCTTCTCAATTTCCCTAACTAACTCCTGAGTATCTTTCTGGTCCTATACAGTGATGTGCTTTAAACCTTATGGAATGCTCTCTTTTTCCTTTAACTAATATATATTTTTTTTCATTTAACATAATTGTATAAGTTAATGCAATTATCTATAAATACAGAAAATAATGCCCATGGAAGGCATTATAATGCTTTAAAAAGCATGCCACTCACTGCAAATGCTTTAAAAGAAATACATTAATTTTATAAATGGAAGCGTTTAACAGCCACACTCCAAATTAAGATTGAAACCAAAATATACCCAAAGTAGTCCTCATGTGAAAGGAAAAGGAGCTAGAGAAGAAAATGACAAAAACTGACATTAAAAACCATTATTTTCTATCACTTATTGAGTGTTTGCCATGTTGCAGACACCCTGCTAAGCAATTCATATGTGCTGTAAAATAGAAACTATTATTATCCCTATTTTACAGATAAGAAAATTGAGAATTAGAGGAAACAATCAAAAGCCAGGAGCCAAATTCAACTTCTGTATGATTCCAGAAGCTGCACTTAACATTAAATTGCCTTCTCAATAAGCAGTTAAGTCTTCCATTTTGAGCCATTACTTAGCAAAAAATCAACAAAAGCATTTTTTACTACTAATAGCATCTGATAATGAGACATTTCAATTATAATCAGATGGGGAAGGAGAACACTGCGTACATTATGAAACTTAGCTTCCTTAGGATATTAAATAAGCAAATAGTGTAGTCTTACCCATGAATTCGATCCCCAAATGGTCTGCTACACCGAAGTCAGCATGGAAAGAAGGGGAACAGAAAAGGAGAAAATGGTTAGAAAAAATTCCACACATAGAAATCAGTGCTGATAAGACCGACATTCAAGGCAAGGAATATGTGGTAATTTTAACCACTATGCTTGAGAAAGAGAACTTACAGATCACCAACAATATGGGTGCTCTGAACACCGACAGGTATTTCCTTAAAGCTTCTGAACTATAGTTTGAAATTTTAGATGAACTAATATTGCACAAATTACAAATTATGCTAAGTATAAATTTAGCAAAAAAAAAAAAAAAAAAAGAAAGGAAAAGAAAAACTGTTTACACAATGAAGATCTGGTACTAATGTTATTTTCAGAACTAATAGTATTTTACACATAATAACAATTTGTTCTTGAACCTCCATGTTAAGATGAGTAAGCAAAGAATTCCTGCATGAAAGGCCCTAGCTAGCTGCTCTTCACCTGCACAAAAACAGTAATGATGGTAGATTTTTCTCTTTCTTTCTCTCATTTATTAGATGAGAAAACCATTCTTTGGTGAGACTAAAAATCTTCCATAGGTCCCAAAATTTGAGGCAGATCCTGGGTACAAATTCTGTCTACCTGACCCTTAACTCTCATGACTATTCAACTTGACCAGCCATCCTATCAAAACCAAATGGTAGGTGTTTCCATGACAGTTGCATAGCCACATGGACAGCAAAGGGTCTTGACCAGCTGAAATGTTCCTGATCAGCAGAGTGATCGATTGTGCTGGCCTAGGCCCAAGCATTTGATCTCAGAGATTCAGAGATTTCTTTATTTACATGGTGCTTTCTTTTGATCATTTAATTTTGCACTCATTCAAGTTTTAAATTCGTTGTATTACTTAATGATATTTTCTGTTGCTGTAATATTTATCTGAAATGAGAATAAGTGGGAAAAAAAAGTACTGCTACAATTGTATTTTTTCCTAAGACTAATAGCTGAGCTTCCTTTTTATGAGTTCTCCATTTAGCAAAATTTTTCCTTTCAGAAATATGCACTTAGTAACCTTGAATATTTCAACGGCCTTTCTTGTTTGTAAGTAGTTCATTTTAAAAAAATTTATTGTGGAAAAACATATATATAACATAAAATTTGTCATTTTAACCATGTTTAAGTGTAGGATTCAGTGGTATTAAATACACTCACAATGTTGTACAGTCACTATCAATTTACTTCTAAACTTTTTCATCACCTCAATCTGAAACTCTTCACCCTGAAGGCATAATTCTCTTTTTGTCCCTCATCCCAGCCTCTGGTAATCACAAATCTCCTTTCTGTTTCTATCAATTGCCTATGAATATTTTTTAAGTGATTAGAACATACTTTGACTGAGAAATGTCTACTTATATAAACAGAGAGGGTGGCCATGTTTCCAAAGAGCAGATGCATCCTCTCTTCACTTGGCATTTGGTGCTTGCTCCGGGCTGACATGTTCTATGATAGTATCAAGCACACTTTCGTGTAAAGACAGGATTCTTGTTTTCAAGTAGTTCAGAAATCAATGGGAGACTGCAGAGAAAAGGCTCTGGTCATTCTTTTTAATAAGTGCTGTAATGGAAAAGCAGAAAATGGGTACAGGCTGAAGAGGCCGGCGACCCATAAACTTGCTCCTGGGAGGGAGAGAATGTGTGATATGAACAGTGAAGTTTGTAGAAAAGTTGGGAAGACCATGTTTGTGTTCTTGTGCAAATAAGAAGCTTCGTGACTTTGTGCATTTAGAACACTAGATAGACTCAAGTAGTGGTATTAAAATACAAGGGGGTGGGATTACCTACCATGAGACTAAAGGTAAGGAAAAAAAAAAGACATGTAATAAAGAGCTAAACTTTTGCAGCATACAGCCAGAAGGGAAGGTTCAGGAAAGAATTAAAGAAAGGGGAGTGTGTAGAAATCAAGGAGCAGAGGACCAAAAGGAGTGGACCACAGATGTTCGGTGACATGACTGGGCAGGTGGAAAGCCATTAGCTTCAGCCTGGTTGAACAAGAGCTTGTTGGTGGAGCTGAGCTGGCTCGTAACTCGCTGCCTAGAGTCCATTTTGTGGTAGGAATAATCAGTAGCTTTTTTTCATTCTTCCATGACCTTAGCTGCTCTACCTCTGTAGGTGACCCGAAATATGGAGAATCGAGCTTTGTGAATGTGTAAATTGTGCTAAGAAGTGAGTGGCATGTTTGGTAAATATGAACACCTTCCAACCAGAATATATTCATGACAAGTAGCAGAGACAGAAATCAGAATTTAAAAATTATTCAGACACTTAAAGGTATATGTAAGGAAAGCAAGGAAATATTCGGCTTCTCTAACATAACGGAAAAGTTACATCTAATTATTAGAGTTGTAATTTTCAGAAATACTCTCAAGCAAGATGGCATTCATATTCTTGGATTTTAAAGGGAATTATTTATTAATTTTTATAATAGCCTATTCATGGAAACTGGCACCACTGATCACACAAATAAAAAGTTAGATCACATTTACAATCTGTCTCATGCACACATATACACACATATTTCCACTGTTTTCTTAAAATTCTAACACTGTGATCACTATTGCAGGTTTTAAGGCACTCACAGGCTTTGGCACATACAGAAGAATCAATGAAAATCTACTAAGAACAGATGACAGAAAAGCAATTTATTTTGTTGTTTGAATCATACACAGACCATAAACCACAGTATTTCTCAAAACCCTTTACTGGCTATTTCTCAAAGCAAACAGCCTGCCTGGGGATATTCAGCCCTGCAGGAAAACATCAAGAGGGAAGAGGTGAAGATTAATTAAGGAATAGTTTATTTATACACTCACTCAACAAACTATGTGCCAAGCATTGCACAGATAACAGGGTGGGAGAGGAGGCACATATTTAAGCAAAAACAGTTTGATTTTCCCTAAGGCATGTATTGGAATATATAACCTCCTTCTTCCCAACTCTTCAATTAAGTTTTATATATTAAAATTGCATTTGTTTTAAAATACTCCAAGCTTTGGATTCTAAAGTCGTGGCTAACATTTACTGAGCTTTTAACTATGCACCAGGAATTCCTCGAAGTATTTTCTGACAGCAGCTTACAAGGTTGTAGTTATGCTCATTTTACAGGACTGGAACAGAAGCACAGAGAGGGGAATGAACTTTCCCCAAACCACACCAGCTGTGAGTGCTGGGAACAGGATTGAGCCTACGCCAGCTGGGCTCACAGCCTCTGGTTACGCTCAAAGTTTTCATATGCCCTCCCTATAAAGAAAAAGCTAAGTTTTACAAAAATCATCAAGTAATGAGATCTTCAGGGAGGAATTATTTAATCCACTTAAGAGAACAAGTTGTTTTCAAGTATCCTCAGGCACTGTAGAAGCACCACTTACTTACTTGCTCACCCCTAGTCTATTGATGAAGTGCCAGACATCAATAGTGGGGGGGGGGGGGGGACAGAGGAAGACAACTGGTCCCTGTCTCCAAGGAGCCAAATTACTAAATCATTAATATTTCTTCATTGGTTACCAGCAAATTTCTTCATGATGAGGCTGGCCTAGTTGAAGTTACTTGCTTGTACATATAGCAAGTGACATGAAAAAAAATTTGTCTGAAAACATGCCAAGCATTAAACCAAATGATCTTATACCTAATTAGCAATAAGCTTAACAAATGCCAGCAACTCTGCTGCAGAGCTGAAACCGTTGTGAAGATTTTAAGACTAGGTAGATGACTCAGGAGACAAAGCAAACATTCTATAATACCAAAAACTCCTGGAAAACTCCTGGAAATTCGAGGCCCACATTTTTTTTTAATTGACAAAAATTGTCAATTGTATGTATTTATCATCTACAACATGATATTTTGAAACATGTATACATTGTGGAATGGCTAAATAAAGCTAGTTAACATATACAATATTTCACATACTTATCTTTTTATGGAGATAACATTTAAATTCTACTCAGCAATTTTCAGGTATATAATACATTGTTATGTACTATAGTTGTCATGGTCATGTTGTACAATAGATCTCTTGAACTTATTCCTCTCGTCTAACTCTAACTGAAACTTAAGGCCCACATTTCTAAAGTGTCCATGGTTCCATGTACCTCTTGTTTATATGCCGACAGACAAATAGGGGCTAGCAACAGGTCCCCAAGGTGGGCAGGCTGAGAAAGAGCGAGTGAAAGCAATGCTTGACTTGATTCCAGTCTCGGGGTGCAATGAGTCATGCTGGCATCAGGCTATAATCAGGAACTCTCCACAATGCAGCCCTGGGGCCAAGCAACATGAATGCAGGTTTTAAGCACCAGCCCTGTATTAAGAGTAACTGAGCAAAGTGATTTTGTCATATAACAGTCCCAAATGTGATGATTTAAACCCTTCTTCCGTGGATGTGGAAAAGCATGTTACATGAAAATATTGATCTGTGTTTTACAAAGTTAGAATACTGGCTTAAAGTTCAATGGGCTTCTCTGTTGCAAGAATCCCCAAAACACCTCCTATTTGTGTGGAGACTCTCTGGGTGGTAGTGAAATAGGCAGCATTTCCCAACTGGATGAAAACAGCCACGTTGTCACGGAGTGCCCCGTGGAACTAGTGATATATGGTACTTGCTCTGGGAATTACATGCCATGTAAGTGTGGAACAAACCACCCACTCAATTACAAAATATGTCAGTTGCAAATGGTTCATCTTAATACCTGAACTGAAATCTGTCACTCTGCAGATTCCACCCCCAGATCCCTGTCAAATGACTTTTTAACTGGTGACACTCTAGGAAGAGGTAGCCCTTCCCAACTGAGAAGACGAAATTGGATTTATGAAGAAAGTAAGCTGGGTCTTGAATATTTGCTGACCTGAGCTCATCATTCTCTAGTAGCTTCTGGAATCACCGTAAAGAGATGTCATCGTCTCATGCTTCAGCAATGGGTCCATGTGCTCTGTGACAGCAGTGAGGGGAGTGGCAGCCACACCTGAATCCCTCAGGCCTTAGATCCCACAGCGGGGAAGGGGGACGAGGAACTATCAAGAGTGCCACACGCTCCCCTTCCAGGTGCTGCGCTCAACCCTACACTGTCTGACCTAAAAGGAGAGGGATATTATTTTATCCTTTTCCCAGCTACTTATTGCAAGAGTTAGGATATGAATGCAGATCGGATTCTAAACCCTATGTTCCCTTCACTAAATTATGCTACTGTGTTAAATACATAATTTTGTTTTAAAATGTATATACTTCACATATACATATATTTGACTTTAGAATTTATACATGTTCATGAATAAAATGGGGGAAGTAAAAAATCATGTTAATAAAAAGAAATTGATACCTCTCTCAAAACCTCCTGAAATTAATCCCTGCTCATTTTTTGCTCTATTTCTTACTATACATGTAAAATATACTAAGTCAATTCTACATGAAATCACCTAGCCACATGAGCCTAAATCAGGGGACTATCTGCGGCCATTTCAGCTCTATAATCCCAATCCCTCCTCACCTCCATCTCATCAGAACTGACAGCTTTTTCTACTGTGGAGAGTAGGTCGTGACATTATTACTGTGGCCAGCCTCACACCAGAGAGGCCATCAATCATGGAAGAGGCAAAACCACTTTTCCAGAAAAGCACACAGTCCCTTTCTTTTTTCCCTGGGCTCTATTACAGAACATGACATCCCCCCCACCAAACCTCCCCCCTCACCCCAGCAAGAGCTCTATTGCTGACTCCTGATGAACATGGACACCTCTATTTCTTCATCTCCTTCCGTTCTCCGAGTAAGAATGCTCATTTGTATCGAAGGAGGAGAAACAGGCAGCCATGGAAACTGTGCCATATGTTGATATACTACAAACTCAAGATGAATATTCTGCTCCACAAAATGAAATATCAAAACAGGCTTGCACCTGAGGCTTAGGGGTGACCGTTTGCTTCTCAAAGATGATCTTGCCTAAATAGCTTGTAGAATTTTCCAGTGCAAACATCTTGGAACATTACACTTAACTCCAATTCCATCGTCATAATTACTTATCAAAAAATTTAATACGAATTACCATTATATAGAAGAATTCCTCATTGAAAAATTAAATACTGCTTTTTTTTTTTTTTTGCTTATGTAACTGATGGAAGTAACCATACAGGTGAATACAATAGAGTCCTGCTCCTGAGACTCACAATATATATCCCAACATCTTTTCATATGTTATCAACTTTCTAAAGTTCTTATATTTCCTCACCAGGCACTTCTATGCATATCATTTTATCTAATTTTTTAAATTAGCCTGTGAAATAGTGTAAATAAGCCTCATTTAGCAGCTAAAGAAAATAAGCTTTTGTCAACAGGGAAAAGTTATATTTGTAGATTCCTAATGCTTAGGATGGGAAAAAGCATCATAAATTCTAGAACTGAAGGGTAGTTGTTGCTTCTGTTCACTCTTTCATCACTCCAGCCTGTCATGGTGTCCAGTACTTTGTAGATGCTCAATACATATTTATACAATGAAGGAATGCCACCTGGTTAAGCCCTGTTGCCCACCAGACATGCTCACTGCATGTGATATCTGTCTGTATCTCTCTCGGGGCAAAACCACCTCTAAGTTTTTGAGGACTCCAAGGATCATGACACCTCTGATGGTAACTAGATATTGAAAAACAATATCCACAAATGTTTCCAGAAAACTCCCGCAAATCAATGTACATTTAATTGCTACTTACTTGAGTCTACAATTCTGAAGTCCATAAACACCAGATTATTATCTGAGAAGGTCCAGCTCACTTATATCTTTGTTACATGAGTTTTGTTTTTTTTTTTTTTTTTGAGACAGAGCCTCACTTTGTTGCCCAGGCTAGAGTGAGTGCCATGGCGTCAGCCTAGCTCACAGCAACCTCAAACTCCTGGGCTCAAGCAATCCTTCTGCCTCAGCCTCCCGAGTAGCTGGGATTACAGGCATGTGGCACCATGCCCGGCTAATTTTTTCTATATATATTAGTTGGCCAATGAATTTCTTTCTATTTATAGTAGAGATGGGGTCTCGCTCTTGCTCAGACTGGTTTCGAACTCCTGACCTTGAGCAATCTGACCGCCTCGACCTCCCCTCCCAGAGTGCTAGCCACCTCGCCCGGCCTGTTACATGATTTTTATGTGTAATTTAGGCTTCACTTGAGTAAATGGTCAATTATCAGAAAAAAATATTAAATTTTCCATGGTAATTAAAATGCTATTATATATGCTATTTAAGCATTTGCCCCTTAATAACTTCAATTTAAGTAATCTTTGTAATAGCTGTTATATGCCCTTTTGGGAGTCTAACTTTTCAACTTCAATCCTGGTCAGTATAAATGAAGACATACAACAGAGATTATGGTTAATAGATAAAAGGATTATAATCAAATGGGGGAAGGTCTACTCAAAAAAGAGAATGAAATAAAAATAAAGAAGGGATTTTATGGCAAATATTCATGTGTTTATATGTGAGTTTGTAGTTGTCATAATGATTAAAACCTTTGTTACCAAATTGTTTTAATACCATGCTTTTAATCATACTTTTAAATTCAAAATTTTGATATCTTCATAATGAGCACTAATTCAGAAAATGATGGGCATATTTAAAGAAACATTGCTCTGAGCTATCCTCCACTAAACAAAGAGCAATGACAACTCACCACCACCTCCCAACATAGACGACAACTTCTGTGATGTGGAGATCCCAGAAAAGAGAGTCTCTGCTTTCCCTCTGCCTAACACAGAGGAACTAAGCAGGAAGTTCACCCAGAAGGTCTATATGAACTAGGGGATTCTCAGTCCTGGACTAACTGCCCAAAACACTGATCCAGAGCAGCCGAATGCTGTGATGTAGTGGATCTGGTAGAAAATCTCATTATTGATATCTTAAAAAAGGAAAGTTCATGGCAAAAATGGAGTGAAGAGAATTCATACTAGGAAGGCAAATGGATGGCATAACCAGGAAGAGACACTCTTAGATTAGGACACAGGAATACAGGCAGCATTGAGAAAGCTCAATTTATGACAGGCAGGGGTAACTTTCAGAGCTAAGGCCGTAAACAAGCACATATGCTAGAGGCTTATGCTTAAGTGGTGCCTGATCCATTAAGAAACAGTGTGGGATAAGACACAAGGACCTGACCCCTTTCGTTTCTTTTTCCTTTTGTTCGGCAACTAGGTAGCTTTCTTTAGGTTGAGTTCACAATTGGTGGTAAGCAACTGTAGCTTCTGAAGGTCAGGCTTGTCCATTCTTAATGCCTGGCTGCCTTTGTTTGCTATATTTTGTTTATACAAAGATATTCACTTGTGTGGAAAAAAAATCCTGGCACTACAAATAGTTCTTTAGATGTAGGAGGTAGCTGGCTAAGTAGAGTTATTCCAGAGAAAATGACTTAAAAGTAAAACCAAAAACAAACAAACAAACAAACAAACAAGAACGACCTTTTCCTCCAACTCTCCAAACACTCTATTCTGCCAGTACTTCCTAACGGGCCCTATCTTCACACATGTCATGCTTCTGTTAGGGCCATCCCACTGGCCTGAAACTCCTCCCATCTTTCCAGGCCTAATTCCTCCTGAAGCTGTCTCTCGTTTCCTGAAATAGTGTTATCTGCTCTACTTTTCTATGAGTGATAATGAGATCTCTATTTAGCAAGTAGGATTATTATGCTTTGGATTATAACTAGTAGTGGTAGTGACATATCTATATAATAACTGATCAGGGGAACTGTGAGCTTCCGCCCAGCCTTCCTCCACTTCCCCAGTGCCTTTCCAATAGCAGATGGCAAGTCAGTGTTTATTGAATCCTTTTGCATAATCCCACCAATTTTCTCTCTTGTTGAAAGTATACTATTGTGATATTTTCTTAAAGAAAATCATGTATATAAACTATAATTTCAAATTTATACTAATGCTTTCACTCAGGCCATTTTTGGCTCCAACACACACACACACACACACACACACACACACGCACACGCACACGCACACACACTCACTCTCCATATTTGGAGTCATGAAATTTATTCCTCATTGAATTGTGAATCACCCAGAGAGGTAGGAGTGGTGAGATACTATCTTTTCCCATTCTAACACCTCAGTCAAACCAGGCCTTCACACAGGTGACTACTCTGATAACAAGTTTTTATTTTAATGTCTTTGTAAAAAAAAAAAAAAGGAAGAAGCAGCCTTTTGTGCCACTAGAATTGCAGAGAGAAGCCTCCACAAGGTCTTTTACCATGTTCTCCACTCCTCTGCTCAGCTCCTGCCTTTTCTCCTTGCATAACCTGAGCTGCACTGCAGAATGAATGCAAGTGTTTCAACACTTGCAACAACAAGCCTTTTAAAAGCTCCAGATCTCTGGACCAGCTGCGATCTCTTGCACTTCTTTCAAGACTCAGCTCACACACTGCCCTAGAGCTTTCCTCTTCACATTGTTCTTTGAATTCTATTTTGATCTCATTTTTCTGATGGACTCACCTCCTCCTGGGCTATGTACCTTGTCTAGCAGTAATAACTACTTAAAGCATTTTTGTTAATTGAATACACATATGGATGGAAACTGAGTATCTGAATAAATTAATCAATTTATTTGTTAAAATGCACATATTTTTCTCCCTGATATTTGGTATGGAACTTTTACAATGATACACAAAATCAGGCAACAGGGAAGAAAACGTAGCAACTCTTTGATTTTTGTTGTTATGTTTCATTGTTTCATTCTAACAAGATAACACATTCCAATATTAGGGAACACCTTAATTTAATATTTAATGTTATCGTTTTCTTTTATAAAAAGAAAATGGTATGAGAATAGTTTCATAGATTATGCTCTTTGTGCTGCATATTTCTGTTACCAAGTTTAAAAGTCACATTCATTTACACTTACAAGCCCCTGAACACCTGGGAATTCTTAATAATGAGCACAACAGATGACACACTTGGGCTCACTAATGGATTAATTTATGACTTTTTCAGAGGTAAAATGTAGCAATAGGATGAAATTTTTTTCCTTAAATGCATAATCAGCTGAGGGTGTTATTTGTCTCATTTAAATGCAAAGAACAATTCTTCTCTTGCTTCCGGCTTCCTAAATCCATTAGGTAGTTAATAACATAAGGACTAATGTAAGCCTCCTTTATTTAATAGAATAAAGAAATGGAAATTAAATCGTCAGAGGCTTCTCCTAATAACGGTTTCCCCCAAAGTAACTGGATCATTCTTAGTAATGTAGAAAAACCAAGGGAAGCTCCTTTATTGAAATAATGGAGGAAGCTATTATCTAATAATTAGTTGGGAACTCAGTTGAATCCAGGTATTTTGAATCCTCCTTCTCCACCTTCTCTAGTTTTAATAACGTTCTATATGTATTTTCTAGACATCTGAATGGAAATAGTCACTCTGCTAGCATCCTATTAGTGTGATAACCTTTTCAAAACGGTCCGCAGATGTCAGAAGCTAAGTGTGGATGAATTTAGAAAATTCTAATTTTACATCACTTAGACATTAGCAAGGCAGATGAATAGAGTCTACAACATTCTTCCTTGAAACCATCATCTACGAATGATATTCTTGAGAATATCACATTCTCCTCACTTGTCCTTGTACCATCCTTGCTAGTGATGGTATTTTACAGGTGAGAAAACTGAGTTTCAGAGAGGTGAGCTAATTTGCTCAGGATGAGAGGTATCTGATTTCATTAAGAGGTGCTGGATTCACCACAGACAACCTTCCACCTTTCACAGTCTGCTCCTGCCCCGGCTGCTTCTCCACATTCTCTCCAAGTCCCATGCCCCATGCCTTGCTCATATGCAGTTTGGTGAGCCTCATTCATTTATATACACTCACTTCAAGTAAAACCAGCCCAGAAAAGCATATCTTTTCCTACACAGGGTGGGCTGTAGAAATGGTCTTTTGTGGAATTGTTCATATTTATGTGCTCTAAGTTTCATCACACTTCACTCTAATTATTGGAGTTACTTGTTCACTTGTCCATCCTCCTCAAGTGACTAAAAAACAATCTAATAAAATGATCACACATGATTTCTCTTTATGCCATAGATTTCAGGACGGTTCCTGGCACAGATTGGGAATTTGAACACATAAAGAAGAACTAAATAGTTGCACAGACTTTCGAGGATTTGCTCCATGTGCTCTCTGTTACTGGTACTTCCTGCGAACTTGTCTCCCTTCCTCCTCCATTGCCTTAGGCAAGGGAGGTTTTACTAATAAACAGAGAGAAAAAAATGCTTTTGGGTTACAAAACTCTGAGCCCAGAAGAAATCGAGGTATAAAATAATAGATTTGATGGTAGAGACAAAGAACAAGACTCCCTTTGCAGATTAATACACTAGAGATTTATTTAGGTGCAGGGAAAAAATGGAAGAAATCCAAATGTCTGAGACAAGACCTTCCAACACTAAACAGGAATGCTGCCGCAGCTGCCACACCAAGCCATGCATTTTGTTCCCTGCTTTCTGCTCCAATGAAAGTGAAATGAGAATACCGAACCAGGTTCCTAGACAGAGCTGCTTGGAGCTTGCTCCATACAGCCCCTGCAGGAAGGAAGACCACAGACCACCCCTGCCCACTGCTCATCCAACCCAGCTTTACTCTGGAGGATGAAAAGCTTGGAGGGTCTGAGGAGATGGGGCTCAGATGTGCCTCAGTGGGAAGCAGCTGTAAGGACTAATTAATTCCCCGTGCATCTGATAGGCAGAGCCACTCAGATTTCTAAGTGGGTTTTGTGTAAGTGGTCTATGAGGTTGGGGAGACTATAGGATGCAGCAATGACCTTTGTGGACCGAAAACATTACAGGAATTAGGAATCTTGGTAGATGTCACTAACATAGTCAAGAACAGACCGGGCACGGTGGCTCACACCTGTAATCCTAGCACTCTGGGAGGCCGAGGCAGGCAGATTTCTCAAGGTCAGGAGTTGGAAACCAGCCTGAGCAAGAGTGAGACCCTGTCTCTATTATAAATAGAAAGAAATTAATTGGCCAACTAATATATACAGAAAAAATTAGCCAGGCATGGTGGTGCATGCCTGTAGTTCCAGCTACTTGGGAGGCTGAGGCAATAGGATTGCTTGAACCCAGGAGATTGAGGTTGCTGTGAGCTAGGCTGACGCCACGGCACTCACTCTAGCCTGGGCAACAAAGTGAGACTCTATCTCAAGAAAAAAAAAAAAAAAAAAAAGAACACAAGGATCTGCCCAGCCCACAAACTTGGCCCCTCTCCAAGAACACCAGGCTTGGGCCCTGCATGAGCCACGCCTCTTTCTAGAACACTGGTGCTAACTCCAGGGAACCATTGTTAGGTAACTGTGACTACGCTTTTCTCTAACTCAGTGCAATGGAACCTTGAGTAGTAAATTACAAAATGCAAACAATAAAGAAATAGTAATATAGCTTAAGTTTTTGAGGACTTAATCTAGAGCAGTCACTCTACTTACTTTACATGCCTTAACTCATTTAAAACCTACAGCAACAATATGAATTATGTACTACTTTTATTCACATTTTAAATGTGAAACTGAGGCACATAGAGGTCAACTGCCATCCTCGACTTATAACTAAAGTGCTGGGATTCGAGGTCAGGAGATAGGTTTCAAGCATTTACTCTTTGAACTCAGTACACAAATGACCTATTATATCCATTCACTCCATATTTTGTAGGCTGGGATTTGTTCCTGCTATAAGATTAAGAAGCTGATTAATTAACTTATTATATTTCAAAATTAGGTATAACCTCATTGGACTCAATGTAGCCATGTTACCATTATAATTTATTTTGTTGTAAATTGACATTTCTTGTTCTTGAAAAAAAAGGAATATAATAAGGTAACCCGTATGGTTTAACTAAACAAAATACATAAACAGCAAGCTACAAAAAATTTTTCAACCGGTTTTGCGGGTTTCAAGCTGTTAAGCACTTATTATTGGATTGTTTTTGCTATAAGCATTTGATATTATTAAATCAAACAATTTTAATTTTACTTAGTGTCAAATAAGTTTGAATTTTTGTTTCAAGTTATTTGAAACAAATATGAGTAGATGGAGAGAATCCTAGATAAAGTATTCAAAGCTGCCTGCAGCTTATTTGAATAATGACTTTCCCCCCTTGTGCAAATCGAGACTTTGCTAGAGGGAATGAAATTCATATGCTCATTTCAGGGACCAAAATGTGACAGCAGTTCACTGTGGTCCAGAAACATCAATCAAAGATATGAGTAGGAGGCATGCATTGTGGAATAGCTGATGGCCTCATTGCCCTGGATAACTGTGTGCCTGCAGCAAGCCAAACTCTCCTCTACACCAATGTCATCTACTCCTTTCACCACTAACACTCAGTGTCCCCTCCTTAGCTGTTTCCCCTATGGAAACTCATTGCAGCAGCATCCTCCATAGAACTGGGCTCCATGTTTGTCCAGCACTCCCCTGTATCTGCAGTGCTCTGCCTAACTCTTCACTTATCTATCCCATTATTTTCTCTACCACCAGTCTTGCTCAAGACAACCACAGCTCTCACCTGGATGGTTTTACTACAGTAGTTTCCTCCCTAATTTCTCTGCTTCCAGCATTGACCCCCACATAGCAGCCAGAGAGATTCCTTTAAAACTTACATCAGACGAGATTGGGCACATTCCAAACAAATCTCACATGTTCTCACTCACATGTGGGATCTAAATATAAAAACAACTGGTCTCATGGAGACAGAGAGTAGAATATGGTTACCAGATGCTCAGAAGGGTACCAGGAGGGTGGATAAAGTGAGCATGATTAATTGGTGCAGAAATATAGATAGTTAGACAGAATGAACAATATTCGATAGCAAAGCAAAGTGACTATAATCAAAAATAAGTTAGAGTATACTTTAAAGTAACTGAAAGAGTGGAGTTGGAATGTTCCAAAGAGATGATAAATGCCTACAGTGATGAATACACCAATTAGCCTGATTTGGTTAATTTACATTGTATGCCTGTATCAAAACATCACATGTACCATATAAATATATACAACTATTATGTACCTATAATAATTAAAAATAAAACATTTAAAAAGAACAATGCAAGAAAACAAATGAAAAACAAGAGGAAAACAAAAACAAACCTAAATCAGATCAGACCATTCCTTTGTTCACAAATCCCTCCCATGTCTTCCTATCTCATTGAGAATAGAATCCAAAGTCATTGTCAATGTCTACAGTGAACCAACACAATCCATGATTTCATTAACTCTCTAACCATACTCCTACCATTCTCCCTCTCCCTTACTCCAATTTAGCCACAATGACCTCCTAGCAGTTCTAACCAAGAAGCATCCTTCTTCCTCAGAGCCTTGGGCTGCTACTGCACCTGTCTATAATGCTCTTCCTCTAGATATCTACAGGGCTCAATCTCTCATCTCCTTTCACTCCTAATGGCATCTCCTCAGAGATGCATTATATTAAACAGCACTTCCTATCCTCCTCACCCTACTTTTCTTTACTCTTTAGAATTTACCATCATATGAACTATTATCATGTCTCTCTGTTAATTTTCTGTTTCCCTCTCTGCCCCAGAGAAGGATGGAAAGCTCTAGGAGGGAGGGGCTTTGCCTGTGTGTTAGTTTTCTACGGCTGCCATAACAAAGGAACGGAAACTAGGTGGCTTAAACAACAGAAATGTATTGTCTCACAGTTCTGGAAGGTAAAAGTCTGAAATCAAGGTGTCAACAGGGTTGGTTCTTTCTGAGGGCTGTGAGGGAAGGATCTGTCCCATTCTCTCTCCTGGCTTCTGGTGGTTTGCTGGCAATCTTTGTTGTTCCTTGGCTTGTAGAAACGTTGCCCTGATTGCTGACTTCTTCTTCGCATGGTGTTCTCCTTGTGTACATACAAGTCTATGTCCAAATTTCCCCATTGGATAAGTATGCCAGTCATATTGGATTAGGGACCACCATAATGATCACATTTTAACTTAATTACCTCTTTAAAAAAGACCCTATCAGCAAATAAGGTCACATTCTGAGGTACTGGGCTTAGGGAATCAACTTTTAAATCTTGGGAAGACAAAATTCAAGCCATAAGGATCCATTTGTGTTGTTTTATTCCTATATCTATGTCATGGAGAACAATGTCTGGTACCAAGTGTTCAACAAATATATATATATATATATATATATATATATATATATATATATATATTACAAGGGTATTACAGGGGTACAAATGCTTTGGTCACACAAATTGCCTTTGCACCACCAGAGTCAGAGCTACAAGCATGCCCATCCTGTGACAGCACATATGGCCTCTGTTAAAAGTAAATTTATCCATCCCCTCCTCCCTCCCACCTGCCCGACACCCTATGAATGTTACTTCCCATACGTGCACATCAGTGTTGATCAATTAGTACCAATTTAATGGTGAGTAAATGTGGTTTTTTCTTCTTCCATTCGTGTGATACTTTACTTAGAAGAATGGGCTCCAGCTCCACCCAGGATAATACAACAGGCAGTTCACCATATTTTTATGGCTGAGTAGTATTCCATGACATACATATACCACATTTTGTTAATCCATGCATGTATTGATGGGCACTTGGGTTGTTTCCACATCTTTGCAATTGTGAATTGTGAACTGTGCTGCTTTTGTCTTTTTTTCCTTTGGGTAGATAACCCAGTAGTGGGATTGCTGAATCAAATGGTAGTTCTACTTTTAATTCTTTGAGGTATCTCCATACTACTTCCCACAATATTTTTGAAGTGAATGAATGAAACTTGTCACAATGAAATCTGATGCAAGGGCCAGTTTATCCATTCATACTTTTCCAGTTCAGTGTGACCTGTGTATTGAACTCAAGACGCTAATAGAAACTACCCCTTTTACTTTCTTTCTCTACATATATGTTTATCTTTTATCTCCATACAAAATCACATTTTAATGATTTATTTAAACCTTTAGCAAATATTTGCTCAATGCCTACTCTATAGCTCTGTGAAGACTTGTATGTGTATTAGAATAAAACTATGCCCCCTGGCAAATTCTATGAGATCTAAGAACAATCTGTAAATTTAGATTTTCTATCAATAGAACCCTAAACAAAGTACTGGGAATACAAAATTGTTGAAGACATGGCTTGTGCCCTAAAAAATTTTTCAGTCTAGGATGAAGAAATGCAGTCTAAACATCAAAAGGCATTAAATCACTTGACTAACTCACGATGTACAAATTTTCTGAAATTGGCTATCTAGGGAATATTTTGCTTGGTGGTACCTAAAAATATGTGATATGGTGGGAAAATCATATCAGCATTTAATTACATGAGCTTTAATTCTTGACTGTGTCTTTTAGTAACCATGTATAACTTTATGCAAGTGACTTAACCTTTCTATGTCTCAATTTCCACACCTATTTAAATAAAAAGATACATATTTTTTATGAAATACTTCAATTAGATCATATATCTAATGTTGTAGGCACTGCTGTTTACCTACTTGACATCTATTCTCCACTCTACCATATCTATTCAGAATGTCAATGTGACCAACTAAAACCTTGAGTTCTGCAGCTCTCCTTAGAGCATTAAGGATGACCATGTCCTTCTCTTTTTGTCATCCTGGCCAGTGGAGGGGACAGCTATCTTGCAATTTTGAAGGTTGCAACACCACACACCACAATGGTTGATGCGAATAACTTAAGGATCTAGATCTCTGATGACAGTTGGCAGTGACGTAGCAACTCCAGACTCCCTATAACTCTGCACTTCTCATTACTTCAGAAAAATCCAACTCCCAATTTATTTAAACCCTTGTTTAATTGGGTTTTCTGATACTTGTAGCTGAACATAATTTTAATTGATAAAAGCACAAGCACAACATCTTGCTCACAGTAGACATGCACTTGGTATGTCCTATTGGTTCTATTTGTACTACAACCCCCCAAAACACACTACCACAGAATTTATTTAATGAGAACTTTAGGTTTATGTTATTGATGAGTGGATATCCTTTTTCTAGAAACTAAGTATTAAAAAGCCATAGATACCCTATTATGTACAATTCTTCCTATAATTATTTATTTATTGTTTTATCACTTTCATATTGTACACATGCATACATTATGTTAACATTATTCTCAAAATCTTCAATTTCTGCTGGTTGGTCTGCTCTTTCAAGCAGAGAATCTTCTACCTTTGAATTTTTTTTACCAGTCCTTCATAAATTAACATTAAACAGCTTCCTTCTTTGAATTCTACTTGTATTGAGAATAATCATCACTCAGGAATCCATTAAAGTGAGCTGTACTTGTTCCATACAAATGCACTTCTTTCAAATGCATTTTAATAGATCTTTCTAGAGAGGCAGCATCATCTGTTGTATAATTCCTCAAATTTCAAAATGTTGAAATTGAATATTCTCTGAACATTGTGAGTTATATCATCTTCTCTTCCAGGGAAGATTCAGGTCTCCTTTCTTCTGAATCTTGTGCCAAGCTTGTCTGCTATCTCTTTCTTCTCTTATAGCCACAAACCATTGGTTAGAAAAAGTGCCATGAATGTTCTGCTCAATATGGAGTGTTCATTCAGATCATAGTGGGATCTGCTGCATAGCTAAAAACATGATTTTCAATTCTCTAAATTGTTCTGAGTCTAGATCCGACCCAGGAAACAAGATGAAAATTCTAGGAGGAAATTCATTTCTTTAGAGGTAACAATGAAGTACAGAAAAACCAGAGTGTTTCTCAACTGTAGACTACCTACAATCTGTATCAGATTCAGCTAGGGTTTTAAGCTATTTAGCTAGAATGCATGCTAAAACTGCAAATTGTATAAGCTGCATTTTTAATATATACCCAGTGTTATTCTTATGCACTTTATGTTTAATATCTACTAAATTGTCAATGTGTGTATGTATGTATGTGTGCATCTATTTATGGCAGCTTAAAGGTTAGGCTGCATTAATATTCCTTCTCAGTACTTTTTATGATTGGATTTTCAGATTTCACAGAAATGTTCAACGTAAATAAAACAGAACATCCACTGTGTTGTATCTTTTTCATTTTATCCATTTTATTTTTTCCTTTCGTTAAAATATTTATACCCTTCCACGTCCATTTTCTCCCCTTGCATATTGCAAAGGCCAGAGGCAAATGTTCCATTTCCTTATCTTTTTCTTGCTTTTGTCCTTAACTTTTTTCCTATTCCCAGTTTATCCATATCCCTGAATTTCTTTTAGAAGAAAGCATCTTTCTTGTGTTAGAATTTTTCATATCAAAGCCCTCTGTTTGCCTGCCCAGGCATGCTTTTAATTCCTCTTCTGCCTTACATGTATAAGCACACATCGACATTTTTCTTCCAGTATCAGAATTTATTTTGTAGATTACCAATTCCCCATTTCCAATCATAATGTACATGCAAAAAAGGAAATCATTTGGCTTCATCAGGAAGGTGTTTACTGAGTAGGAAAATTCTGATGGACCACTGTCAGTGTCTGTGGCAGTGAGAGCAATGATGCAGCTTTATCAACCTAATTTTATTCCCAGATATGAAAGGAAGAAGATGGTTACTATGCACCGGTCATCCATTAATCCAAGTTCTGTATGAAGCACCGCCACTGGCATGTATAAAACCCCAAGCAATCATGTAACACTTGAATTCCTTTAAATTTCTAACCTGGGTTTTGGAAATTTGACAAATAGAAGCAAAATACTCTGTTAGTTCAACACTGACTGGCTTAACCATTTGCTGTTCCTTTGAGGAAACAATTTCTTATTTTGCATAAATTGTCTCAATTGGTATTTTGGTCGTTCTAACAAAAATACAGTTTCCTATTCGAAATGAGGATTGCAGAAGCCTCTTGGATTCTAGGAGATTAACTATTTTGTACCATCATGGGAAATATTCTTTAAGTTGCAGGCAAAAATTGAACTTCTAGAGATTGTTTCTCCACATTTTCTAGATGAGAACATTGACTCTCAATGAAGGTAAGTAAATTGTCCAAGATCATATAACTAGTAAATAATATTTTGAATTTACACTTAAGGCTGTGATTCCAGATATATACTGCATCTATCAGCGCTGTTAGGTTGTGTTAGTGATAGCAAGGGCAGGACTCAAACCCACTGTTTGCTCTCTAGGGATATCTCTTTACCCAGCACTGTATTCTGATGCTGAAGGTCTTCTTTATATTTGCATTAATACAGATTGCAGCAATACTGTTTCAATACGGCCTAAACAGAGAGTCAATAATTGTGCATAATGTGATTTAATTAGAAAGAGACACTTAAGGAAATATTTTTGAAACAAATAAACAAGGCACATAAAAAGAGTCACTCACCAGAATATATTACCTGGCTAGCTCTCTTTTATAATTTCTGCCATTATCTGTGATGTATTTTACATCACTAATATAAAATTTTCATTCAAACCCCTAGTTATTTATGTCATTGATAATCTCAGTTAATTTCTTTGTGTCCTTATATATATGTATTTATAGATCTTTTCAACAAAGGCAAATGACATGTTCGAGGATTCAATTATAATTGTATTTTCATCAAACTCTTTTTTTAATCCAATGCATTTTGCCTTATATATTTAGTTGCTACGTAAATTGGTTGATATTGGTCAATGGCGGCTGATTACCACCTCGATAAATTGTGCTTTTATTATTACTTAGTGTCCCTTTTTATCCCAATTCATCCCATTAACCTTACCTTGAAACTTGCCTCTTACTAATACTGACACTATATAACTTTATGCTTTCATATTTTTAAAATATATTGGACTAGTATCCCTCTCCCATTGCTTTATTTTTTACTTTCAGTTATCATTGATGTTTCTTTTAAACAGCACAGAGCTATGCTTTGCTGTGCTCACCTAATCTCTGTCTTTTGATGGGGGAATTCAGTCGTTCATATTTATTTTAAGCACTAATACGTTTAAGCTTATTTCTTCAAAATTTCTTATATTTATTATTTATTTTATATTGGCATTTTCCTTTTTTCAATACTGTCTTAGTCTGTTTGTGCTGCTAAAACAGAATACCACAGACTGGATAATTTATAATCGACTTAATTGACTGGCTCACAGTTCTGGGGGCAGAAAAGTCCAAGATCGAGCATCTGAGAAGGGCCTTCTTATTCATCATCCCGTGGCAGAAGGGTGAATGAAGGGGGTCAGAGAGAGCAAGAGAGAATCAAACTTGCCCTTTTATAATGACATCAATCCCACTCAGGAGGCTGGAACCTTCATGGCCTAAACACTTCTTAAATGTCTCACCTCTTAAAACTGTTATAATGACAATTAAATTTTAACGTGAGTTTTGGAGGGGAGAAATATTCAAACCATAGCAATTCCTAATGCAACAAACATGTTTCAGGGTCTAATACATTAGCCCCCAGCCCCCGCCTTACTCACAATTTTACCTTCCGTGGTTTCAGTTACCTACAGTCAACTGTGGTCGAAAAATATTACAATATTTTGAGGGGAAGGGGGAGGAGAAAGAGAACTAGAGAACTATCACATTCACATAGTTTTTATTATAGTATATTGTTATAATTGTTATGTTTTATTGTTAGTTATTGTTAATCTCTTACTTTGCCTTATTTATAAATTATACATTATCATAGGTATATACAGGAGAAAACATACTATAAATGGAGTTTGGTACTATTACCAGTTTCCGGCATCCATTGAGGGTCTTGGAATGTACTTCCTAGATATGGGAGGACTATTGTATGAGCTATTCTAAATGGTTGGGATATACCAGACAAATACTGCATGACAGAGCTACATGTACATCAAAACCATTTTATTTTACTCCTGGCCACACAGGAAGACTAAATTTCTCAGATGCCCTTGCAGGTAAGCAGAGTTATAGCCAATGCAAACAAAAGAAGAAGAAGAAGAAGGAGGAGGAGGAGGAGGAGGAGGAGGAAGAAGAAGAAGAAGAAGGAGGAGGAGGAGGAGGAGGAGGAGAGGAAGAGGAAGAGGAGGAAGAAGAAGAAGGAGGAGGAGGAGGGGAGGAAGAGGAGGAAGAAGAAGAAGAAGAGGAGGAAGAAGAAGAAGAAGTAGAAGAAGAAGAAGAGAAGGAGGAGGAGGAGGAGGAGGAGGAGGAAGAGGAGGAGGATGCATTCTACTAGTTAAGTCCTTGGCTAATTTTAAAAAATTCTCCAACAGCCATAAATGCAGGTACTACTAGATAGTTCTGTGTTCCCAAATGCATTCCCAATCTTTCATGTGACCATATGGAAGCCAGTGTTCCTCCCCATCCTCACCATAGCTGACCATGATAAGAGGAAGAACTAAATCTTTGTTGCATTAAGCAGCAAAAATTAAATCAAAAAACTAAATCAAATTAAATTTTGATTTAGTTTGTCATATGTGATAGTTCTATATGTCAATGTGACTAGGCTATAGTAGCCAGTTAGTTATTTAATCAAATGCTGATTTAGGTGTTGCTCTGAGGTTATTTTGTAGATGTGGCTAACATCTATAATTAGTTGACTTCAAGTAAGAGATCACCATTGACAGTGTGAATGAACCTCAGCCCATAATTAGTGAAGGTCTTAAGAGCAAAAATTGAGGTTTATTAGGGAAGAAGAAATTCTGCCTCAAGAATGCAGCATCAACTCCTGCCTAAATTTCCGGTCGGCTGGCCTGCCCTACCGATCTCAGAGTTGCCTGTCTGCGTGATCGCGTGATCATATGAGCTGATTCTCTAAAAATCAATCACTTAATATAATCAAGATATGATTATATAATATGATTAATATAATATGATATAAAATGCAATGTATTAATTAATCATCACTATTTGTATTGGTTTTGTTCCTCTAGAATACCCTGATGCAGAATTTGGCACCAGGGGTCAGGTATTATTAATGTCATAGGGCAGCTGCCAGAAATTACCACAAACAAATCACAAGTGGCTTAAAATGAAAGAAATGCATTCTTTCACAAACCTACAGGCTAGAAGTCTTAAATCAAGGAGTAGGAAGGGCCATGCTCCCTCCCAGGTAGCTGGTTGTTGCTGGTCATCCTGGGTGTCCCTTGGCTTGTGGCAGCATAACTCCAATACCTCAGTCATCACATGAACTTCTCTGTGTATCCTCTGGGTATTTGAATTTTTTTTTTTTTTCCTAATGAGGACATCAGTCATTGGACTTGGGACCTACTCTAATCCCATATGACCTCATCCTAACATGATTAGATCTGCAAATACTATTTTCAAATGAGGTTATGATATTCACAGGTATAGGTACCAGGGCTAGAACTTCAACATGTCTTTTGAGGGGGGCACAATTCAACCCACAATATCATAGCAATTAGCATACTCTGATTAATACAGAAAAAGATACCAGGCAGAAGTGATAAACACTAATCTCAGGTTTGCTCCTAGATACAATGCTTAAGTGGTCTTCGACCCTCAACCTTTCAAGCTGGCTGGAGGCAGAGAATTCACCAGAAGATGCTCAGGCCCTGTGTGGGACAATGTGTCCAGGAGGCCACAAGAGAAATGTCATCCCTTGTTACTTCACTGAGGTGTGGTGTTGTTTTCTTATAGCAGTCAAAATATCCTCTTTAATAACTTTGGTTTTGTGACGTTTACATCCTAGTTGGGCACGACAGAAAAGAACAAAGTAAATAAGTAAATTATGTACCATGTTTTATTAAATCTAAAACACGGTTGATTGCAAGAGATGATATAATTTAAGCCTCTGATTAAATTATTGTGTTATTGCTTGTAAGAAATCTCCACATATCCACGTTTCACAAATGTTAAAGTATATATTTAAAAACATGTATGTGTAGACATGTATGTGTAGACATGTATGTTGCAATGCAATGAGAGCTATGGGAGGCAAAGTAGGAACAGAGGGATCAAGATGGTCTCTTACAGGTGGCGGGTGGGGTTATATTAGCCCTTCCTCAAAGTAGGCTGCAGTGAAAAGACAGTAGTCGGGTGAACATGACCTGAAGGAAGAGTGGCAGTTAGCTACGTGGGTGGATATCTAAAGGAAAACATTATCTTTGTCCCATGTTCACCAGTTTCCTATGGTTACTATTTTGCACAGAAAAATTGCCAAACCCTTCTTGTGCATAAATGCTATACTCTAGCTAGTAAATTTTTATTTTACACAGGTATGGATTAAGAATTGTGGAATTCTTTTGTGCATATTAGCACTGATAAATAAATGAATGTGTTATAGGTAATGAAAGCCATGCTTTTCACTGTTGGAGAAACCAGTTAAAATAAGAAAAAAGGGAAGGCTAGAATGAATCTTGTAATATTAGATTGGAATTGAAGAAATCAGTATGGTCTCAGGGTTTTTAATGTATACGGATAAATGTAAATAAGCAAAGCTCTGTTTAGAAGGATGTTCACTAAATTTTTAATATATTTATTACTGAGTTATAGGATTTGGAGTGATATTTACTTTTGTCTTTTTACATATATGTGTACATATCTCCACACACATATATATTTTTTCCTTGTATGTTAGTAAATTTTACAGTAATGATATAGCGTTTTATAAAAACAATGAAGCCACTTAAACTTTTAAACTTGTAATTAAAAATGAAAAGATTACTTAAAAGAAAGTTTTGAAAAAGCAACCATATTAATAAGATCTTTATTCTTATACACACACTTAGTAGAAAAAGGTCTGAAAGAAAAAAATACTTATCTTTTGGTGATGGGATTGTGAATAGTGTTTTTACACTTCTCTTTATTTTCCAAATTTCATACAATGAACACACATGAGATTATATAGAGAAAATACTATTAAAATTTTTAATATGCATTTATCTTGTGGTTTAATTATGGTAGTAGTTCAACATATGGCACCCAAGTTCTAAGCTTTGATTAAATGTCAGTATATTAAAAACTCTATTTTCCTGACCCAACAAGAATTGGTCATCATCGGAATGTTAAAATATCTTCTTATTACTGTTTAAAGAAAGAGGTAACCTTGTTAAAGATCATATAATACATTTGACTAATTATGACTCAGATTTCAAAGATTTTTAAATGTAAATCATAATATAACTTTCACTTTGGATGAGCTCAGCTATAACAAAGAATATGTAGAATATGTAGAAGACATGTCATGTATTTAAAACAGAAATAAAATATACCTGGTGCTATGGTCTTAAGGAAGTAAATATCCATAAATGTTTAATTTATAAACTTTATCTCTTTCTTAAAATTTTTCTATAAAGAATAAATAAATGATCAGCTATATAGTAAGATGTGATGTATTTTATGTCACAGTTCGATTTTCCACTTTGCACTAATTTCTCTAAATTTGTGTTGAGCATGAGTCCGTCATCATGAAATAAATAGAAGCTCCTTTAATCTCATTTCAAGTTAAACGTTTCCACAGGAAAGAGATGAGCATCTATTGTTACCACACTATGAGATCTTTAAAATGTTCTTTATGAGTGTCATCACAAGTAGTGCAAAATCTCTTCTTTCTGTCTCTGCAAAACTTCCCTGAGAAAACACGGTTACCACATATGTAAATTAATATATGTGCATATTCCTGTATATACTGATAATATTGTCTATATTCTGCCCACTTCTGTACCTGTACCGAGACCTGAAGAGTTGATTTATAATCTGAACCTCATTTACAAATGTCTGTTTCTAAAAACCTGTTTTTAGATCTTTTGTTTAAATGACCAAAGTTATAAAGAAGATTTTAAGCTAAATACTAAACAGATTAGCAACAAATAATAGTGTGAGTAAATGCTCCAAATCTTGCCAATTAAGCATAGTTCCTGCTCTTCTTTGTTGATAAACATTATATTGGACCTATTGGTTGTTTTTATTTTTTGGCATAAGCCAATTTGCACATATTCTGAAAATCTATAGATGCGGGTACCAATGTCTTTGGATGATCCCTTAAGTGCCTTACCCTGTGAGTGAGTCCCTGGGAACTATGATTTTCTTGAAACCACACTGACCCTTCACCTCTAAAACCTCCTGCACCTCATGACAACTATTTACTAGCAGCATTTTAACCATGATGAGCCTTTCATTCTAAAACTCCTATTTTTTTTTTTTTTTCTCATTTAACGTTAATCCAATGTGTTGGTCCCCAACCCCCAGGCCATGGACTGTTACCAGTTGTAGAGGCCTTATGACAGGGGGAAAGTGCTTTTCTTCTTTTTATATCCTCCAACATTGGGCACCTAAATAAAGATCGATTAACTGAAAATTTGTTGATTTCATAACCAAAACCTTGTTTTTTTTCATATTTCACTGAAGACTTCATATAATAACACTAAAACTGAAGTCAGAAAATCTGAATTTGAATCCACAATCAGCTACTATTTTAATTATGTAACTTTGGGAGAGCCACGAAGTTCTTTATGCCTCAGATGTCTCATTTATTAAATGGAGTAATAATATCAGTTCTGCCTTACTTTATACAATTAGTGTGGATCTTAATGGGGTAATATTGAAACTACTTTGTAATTTTGAATATTGAATTTTTCAATATTGGATTTTTCAATGTTCAAAAATGTAAAATTACATTTTACTTTGTAAAATGTAAAATTTTGTGAATTTCATTTATTATATAATTATATGTAAGAAGACTGGCTTTCCTCTGAGATTTATTTATAGATCCTCTAAATCTGCAGTCCACAACCCCTGGACCATGGACTGGGACCAGTCTGTGGCCTGTTAGGAACCAGGCTGCACAACAGGAGGCGAGAGGCAGGCAAGCAAGTGAAGCTTCATCTGTATTTGCAGCCGCTCCCCATCACTGGCATCACCGCCTGAGCTCCGCCCCCTCAGATCAGCAGCGACATTAGATTCTCATAGGAGCTTGAACCCTACTGTAAGCTGCACATGTAAGGGATCTAGGTTGCACGCTCCTTATGAGAATCCAATGCCCGATGATCTGAGTTGGAGCTGAAGCAGTGATGCTAGCGCTGGGGAGCGGCTGCAAATACAGATTATTGTCAGCAGAGAGGTTTGACTGAACAATAAATGTAATGTGCTTGAATCATCCTAAAGCCATCCCCCCATCCATAGAAATATTAATATGAAACCAGTCCCTGGTGCCAAAAAGGTTGGGGACCACTGATTTAATGTGTTGGGAAAATATGATTGAGAAATTAATGAGATGTGGCTCATAAGACCATTATTTTATTATATAACCCTATATTGCTATATTAAAGACAGAAACAGGAGTTTTTCCCTTAAGGAATGTGTGGACTTGATAGTTCACTTATAAGAGGTTGCTATCACAGGAGAGCTCTCAAATCTCCAGTAGGGATGTTTTCCATGAAGGCTTCCCAGCATCTCAAAATCTGTGAGCTTCCCTGTGTCTTGAAAGACAAGACAAGGCAAATATGGCCCACAGGACAGAAGCTGGAGACAATGAGTGTACTTTGCCCAGAAATGTGCCCTGCTGGTTATAAACAACCTGTTTATTAGAGATAGGTTTCCTGCTCTCTCCTGTCTGTCTACCTTTAAGTCCACAATAACTAATCAAAGAAATATAGAGTCACTATACCTCTTTTGTTTTACCTTTGTTAACTGACAACTACCTCTTAGAATTTAGAAGTTAGCCCCTGAAAGACTTTGTACCTGTTTGTTCACCTAGATAGATTAGAAGCCCCTTGAGAGGATGTTTGACCCCAACCTACTACCTGTATCCCCTAGCAACTGCATTCTCTGATATGCAAATATGTTACCCTGACAACTGGTAATCAATGTCTGTGATTATAAAAACCTGTATGAATCTAACCCTATTGCTGGCATTCATGGAGATACACCAGTCTCCTAAGTACCCCGCTATGTTATACCTGATCTTTTTTTATATAAAACTATAAACTATACCTTAGTCTCCATGTATTTTTTTATTTCTCTCTATCTCCTATCAATTTCTTTATCCTCTGTGGCGACCCCTATCTTGGGGACTTGGCTCCATGGGGAGAAGTAGCTAATCTTCTCGTGGGCCTGCCTCAAATACTCTCCCCTACATTAATGAACATTTGCATTGTTGTTAATACTGAGCACACTGGAAAGATTTTCTAGTTTATCAGTTTCCGTCTTTGCTGGCTGGCTAAGTCCAGATTATACACATTGCTTTTATATACATTTCATTCTTTATTCTTCAGGATCATAATAAATGATATTTATCAGGTAGTGCTCATCATCTTCCCTTTATTTTCTCATCATCTATTTTCCCTTCTTTCATTGTTACATCCATATTCTTACCAGTTTTGGAACTCTCTGGTCTTTCAAATACACAGAATACAATGCAATTAAGCATCCCTTTGAAAAGGAATCCTCAAAATTCAGCACAAATACAGCAAACAGGTTATAGTCTAAGAAAACAGCAATAATCCAAACTAAAGATATTGTAGTAAGTTACTGAATTTTTGCTATGAAGTGTGATCTTGTTACTGTAAAGGACAATTATTAAGTTGAAAATTCATACGCAAGGAGCATCTTCATGTGCATTTGTGAGTGTCTCTATCCGCCTCTGCTTCTTGCTCAATATATGTTTATACTCAATGATATTACCTTGTCCTTGCACTTCTAGGACACATTTACCATGAGGACAACTGGTAAATCATTAGTTACTGTTCTTTTCCCGCGTCCTGCAGATTAGTGACTCTCAATACATTGCTCTAAATGTATGATCAGCAAACATTTTTACATTAATAAAAGGCCAGAGAGTAAATATTTTAGGCTTTGGGGGTCATAATAATAGGCTGTTGCAATTATTCAACTCTGGGCAGTACTAAAGCAGCCAGAGATAATACGTAAACAATTGAGCATGGTAATGTTAAAATAAAACTTTATTTATGGGCACTGACATTTGAATTTCATATAATTTTCATGTGTTACAAAATATTCTTCTTCTTTTGATTTTGTTTCATTATTTAAAGATAAAGACCATTCTTAGCCCACAAGCCATACAAACAGAATTGGTGTGTCAGATTTGGCCTGAAGTTGCTGTTTTGCTCACCTTTGCTCTAAACTGTCCTTTTCCCTGAAGGTGCTCAATCCAAGAGTCCACAATCCCTGTCTCTGATCAGAGAGATCCCTCTGAGTGTATAGAACAAAATTTCATCCATGTGAGAGATCCTTTGCTTCAACATCTATTCTGTAGTCTCCAATAATGGCTCAGAGTTCTGGACAAAGCATATCTTAGGAAAACTTACAAAGGGATTCTAAACAGTGTTGTTTTTCCTCTGGTGGTCCTGCAAAGCTCATGGCAGCCTGATGACAATAACAGAAACTGCCTAAAGCTCAGATCATGAACAAGATGGAAACTCATGAAATACAGTCAGCCTATGCCATTCACTGGCTTTTTGAAAGAATAAATGAGTGAGGGAGACCATAAGATCCATGTGGATTTGTGATGCTGGACAAATTGCCAAGTCGTTCAGAGCCAAAACTAACCCAGGGGTTCTGCTTCTAGGCCATCTCCTCTTTTTTTTTCATCTCCTCCTTTTGTTTCCTTTGCTTATATTTGATGGTTAATGTTCTATACATAATGCAAAGCCTACACTTTTAATATGGAAGTTTCAATGAAATGGAGATGGAATACACCAAACATGAATGTGGTGCATGTTAACTTGGAATGTGCTGAGACTGTTCTGAGACAGCCCAGGTATATAAAATGTCCTGTCTCTGGCTGCCTGGGAATGTGGCCATTACAAAAGGATGGAGTGCATCAAAGTACAGGGAATTGAGAGGTGTTTGCTGATCACCTTCACACGATCTTTCATCGAGACCGTATTTTGCTCTGATACAAGACAGTATATGAAATGTTGTTTCTAACTGTGACTGCCAAAAGCAACTCCCAGGAAACCAGATGAAAATGGCATGATGATGAAAGAATCCAAATTTCAGATTAAGATGGTTTCCTGCAAAGAGATAGTGGCCTCATTCTGCTGCAAATACTTCTTAATAACATGACAGATATCTTTTTTTTTTTTTAATTCTTTACCACCTCTGGAAATGAAGAAGGATCAGACTGAAGATGGAAATCCTAGCTTCAAACAACTCAAGGATGTGGGGAGTGGCCCTAAGTGTGTTTTCAACCCAAGAATCCTGATACAAGTGGAGACCAAGGAAAAATGACCAAGCCAATCATGGGAATACTACAGTAGAGACAGGTAGGAGGATTTGAGTGTTTGGCATCTCCTAACCACCCAGCCCTAAGCTTAGATTGGTATTAATCAACAGGTGGATTTCTTTCTAGGTAGTAGGAGTGAGAGTGGGATCTGATCAGAGTAGAATGGCAGCACTTTGAGTGGTTGATGATATTAAGGAGGAATAAAGACCATTCATATCAAGAGGACTAGGCTATTCATGATATTTCTTTTGCTCTTTTAACTTTTCTTTTCTTTTTTTTTTTTTTTTAAAGTTCAGTGACCCTGTTTTATGCTGTGGCTTTCCTCAAATGCCAAATGATTCTTGACTGTCTTTATTTGCAATTCACCGTTACTCTACCCGTGACATTCACTGAGAGTTGTAACTTGGTGGGACTAGCGATTGTTTCCCCACTTGGGACCAAGGCTGGAGAACTGAAAAGGTCAAGGATCAGTGAAGAGGACTCAATATTAGTCTCATGAGTGAACAACTTAGCAATTAAAGTTCTTCCTGCTGCAAGCCTAAATGGGCATGTGTTCCAGGACAAAGCTAAGGATAGATGAAGGAAACTGTGGGCTCAGTTTTTAAAAAGGGCCAAGAGCTGAGACCAGAAAAGAGGGTACAGCCTGAGATCCAAGGACTCACCTTGAGGATAGCAGAGCTCTCACTGTGAGTATGAGCAACCATACAATGCTGTAATAATAATTGACGATCTGGGCATGCCCACGGCAGCAGAACTACCAATTTGTACTGGTCAATCCATGCTTTTATGAAAATATCACACAAAGGAACAGACAAAGTAATTGGCTTTATTATTTTCCACAACCTGCCTTCACCTCCATTCTCCAGTGCGAAGTGGATGGAAAGACAGGAATATTAAATGAGCCATATTTTTTCTCTTGGCAGTTCTTTCCTAATCTTCAAAAATACACTCAAATTTCAGAGGCTCGTTCCTTCCAAATAATATAATTGGGGGAAAGTGGAACAGATCAAAAATCAAAGATTCTGAGGACTGGGAAACACAAACTTTAGATGTGTGTACCATGGCACATAACGTATTAGGAATTGTCAAGGTGTTATGCTCAGGGCTGGGGGCTAACCACAACAGTATGTATCAGTAGACCAGAGACTTTGGACTTGGAACTAGACTGGCTGTTGCAGTGGGCCTGGTGTTGAAGGGTCACCTGCAGGTGCTGCTGATGGGAGGGTATCCAGAGGGCAAGTGGAACATGGGTTCCCTCAAGTAGAATATTATTAGGCAATTGCGGGGGAGGCCAGGCAATAGTTGGCCTCAGAGAAGTCCAAACCAGTGGGCAGATGGAATGCAGCTATAGGCAATGATATTTATAGATTCAGGCAGGCAGGCAATGATAGTCGCACCTGTCAGTGGACAAAAGTACTCCATTCAGTTACTGAGTCCTGGTCAAGGAACAAAATAATACCTTGGATCTAAGATGACTGAGCAGAAAGCTCTCTAGATCTGTTCGGGTTCCATATGAAAAACAGAGAGTGAGAATATCTAAGAATTAATAGGTAACATGGATGGATTGCCTAGCAAATGTCCATACATTAATAGGCATCAGATACATTGTTACTTTCTTCCTGACTCTCCTACCTCAGTGCAAGATTAAATGCCAAGCAAAATTTGAGAATAAAGGGCATCTCCTTTCTAACGGAATGATATGCCCAAGGCCCAAATGATCCAGCTACCAGAGAGTTCTAGTGAAAGACATCCACAGCAGGGTCAGTCAGTGGCTAGAGCCTTGACAAGGAGGCCAGGGAAGAAGGAAAATAAAAATGATCCACTTGGGTTTGGTGCAAAGCCCATGCTTGTATTTGCTTTGTGATAGGATTATAAAGTTGTAAGGATTCTAATGGAAACTTTGATGTAATCTCTTTGTACTCATAGGCTAATTAAGCCTGTGATGTTCAGAATGCACACACATACACACACACTGTGATGTTCAGAATGCACACACACACACACATACCCTTACTCACATGCACTGTTCCATGTGCACATTTTCTGTCTTATCTTAACTTTATGTCTTAAGCACTTTCTCACATCATTAAATATATTATTCAAATGCATAATTTTGTCATGGCAGAATAATATTCCATCGTGTGGCTGCTGTTATTTATATAAACAATCCCCTCTCACTGTACATTTCTGAAAGTGTTGCTATAATAAATAACTATGCAATTTTATTATATCCTGGCATATAAATCTTTAACCACATTTCCATTTCCCAGCATGGAGGTTACTGAATCATGAATATAGACTCCTTTAATATTGCGATATATTAATATCACTATATACTGCCCATTTGCTTTCTGAAATGTCACACCAATTGATATTCCTACCACTAGGAAATGACGACACCAAGAGGACAGTGAATTCTTAGAGGGAAACAGCATGCTTGAGCTGATCTGCAATGAAGAAGAGGGATATTTAGGCTAAAATGATTTCAGTTATGAGTTTAAGACCTGGACCCAAGATTCCAGTTGAGAAACTGCTGAGGAGGTCTGTATCTCCGAGACTAGCTGACTAGCTCCCCCAGATTAGGCATGTGCTGAAGGAGATCTGAGCATGTGTCCTAGGAAGGGCCATTCTTAGCAGAAGGTTAATTTTATTTTTTACGTTCCCAATGGTAGAAATCTAAACTTATGCATTTCTAACAGAATGTTCATTGTGAAACTCTCCCACAACTGCTCCCACTAATACACTGCAAAGGGAGAAAACAGGAGTTATCGGGCATCTCCCAGGAGGTAGGCTTTCCTTGGCATCTGGTGGAAAATGAAAACAATTTGAATGTCCATATGTGCAAAGAGGTCCCCTCTTAAAGAAAATGTTGTTATTAGTCAGACAAGACGTGCAGGGGCACATGAGGCTTTTGAACAGCAAAACTGACTCATCTCAACTGCGCCTTTTGCCTCTGTATGCCTTGGACAAATCACGTTCCTCTCAGACTTCCTTCGTTGTCATGATAATACTTAATATGGTATATGAGGTATGCTCAAAAATAAAAGGCCCCAAAAAACTGTGTTCCATAAGACACTATATACATTAAGATATCTTCTAATATTACTTCTAAGTAAATAATCATCTGGACATTGATCTTGGGTAGTTGGTTCACTTCTGCTGAAGGCAGATTCTTTTTGGCTATGTTCTTCCTTATGGGCTATGGGTCAGCATTCTCAGGTATACACCTGCCTCCTATCAGTTAAATAACCCTTTTCCTTCTCCAAAATGTTGCTGAATCCCCTGGTGCAGAGCTGCTGAGGGAGACCTGCCTGGGTCGGTTAAGTCCTGCTGGTTGGGTCTAGTCTTTTTAAGGCCTCTTTGACTCTGATAAGGACCAATTCATCTCAGTGGCCAGATTAATTAAACACATGGCTTAGAATGAGGATAGCAAATTCCAGTGCTCTCAGGGACCAGGCAGGGACATAAATGTGAGTCTCCAGCTAGATGTAAGATCAAACAACAAAAAAAAGTAACAGTGGGTCCTATGACTAACATAAAGATTCAATTTCAATTTGTTTTACAAACACTGTATCAGCCAAACAGAATATAGGAGCAGGCAATGTCAGCCTAGGGAGCTGCCCATTTGCAAATTGTGCTAGAGATCTGAATACAACTGTGGCTTTGTTCTTTGACAGTCTTGTTCTGACTTCTCCCTCCCCTAATGTGAAACACACTATAGCTTTAGGGACCCAACTTTAACATGACAATTTGCCTAAATGGATGCCTTGGACTCTGTTTAGCAGGGTATTATGTCAATTTTTGTGGCAACAAGCACATTTTAAACCAGAATTTAGCTTCTAATGAGGCTTAGCTATTATAATAGATGCTCCTATGCATAGTCTCTTTTGAGCCTCATGACTACCTAGAGATAGGTGTTATTATTTATAGATGAGGAAACTGTATTGACTAAAGAAAAAGATTATCTATCTAACAGGTAATCAAGATAGATCCTTAACTCAGAACTTCTAACTCCAAGTTTCTACTTCTACATTATCATGTTGTAAATTACTTATGTATCTGGAAATGTAATTCCCACATATGTTTGGTTTTAGTTTTTGGCTCCCACTGAAACTAACTATTGAGCCACTGCCCTAGAATGGAAACATACTCTATTAACCTGTTCTGTTAAGGTCAAATATCTTAGACCTAGTATTTTGCTACATTATTTTAGACAGCTCTAGTTCCAATATATGTTAATGGAAATTACAAGGGAAATGGGTTTGTAGACAAAGAAGTTTAAGGATATCTAAGTGCTGATACAAAGTTAAACTTTTTAGGACTATTCTGAGTTTCTTATATTTTATTATGATTTATAGCTCTCTGAAGAAGAGAGATTCTAGATTCTGCCTCATCAACAACTCAAAAACGAGCCATGAGGTACAATTGCAAAAATGACATGTGAACATTAATGCCAGACTTTTGCTTTGATCAAAGGTCACCATGAGAAGAACTCAGCTCTCTGATATGAAATGCAAAAATGTCTCTGGTGTAGGTGCTTGATTTTATTTATGGCAACCTGCACTCACTTGCCCACCCAGAGACCAATGTCTTATTGGCTGGGGCTCAATGATCACCCATTACCTATAACCTTGGTACAACCTGTGGAAAAACCAACCAAACACAGCTTTTGATTAGCTTTGAGATTAGGATAATTTGTTAATTTGTAAGTGGTCTGTTTCACCAAGGTTATTAATTATAGTCAGTAATCACATGATCAAATAAAAACCTAAGGGATCTGGCTATATTAATCTCTAGTTTACTCAGCAGACTCTAAAATATAATTCAAATCAATCCCTCTTGTCCATCTGCCAGATCTGTCTTCCAACAGCTGTTTCTCATCTTCTGGAACCGTGACTCAAATACCTCTAATGGTGTCCTAGTTTTCAGCACATCAACACTGAGCACTTCTACCTGGCTTTAAGGCCACCTTAATTATCCGTGCAGTGTTAAGGCTACTATGCCTCAACATGGTTGGTCTCACTGCTAAGCATATTTAAGGCTTTGGTGATGTTTTTCCCAGCCTAAGATATTTTCTCTTCTCTCTGATTATACAAATCCTAAATTAAACTCACTTCATAGAGAAAACCATCTCTGACTACTCCAGACCTAGTTTACACATAAGAAAATGGTGACTCAAAAGAGTTCAATTACTAGTTCAAGGTCATAGACCTGACAAATCACAAAGGCAAGCTGGGAATCCAGGAAAGCAGAGCTCCCAAATCCCACCCTCTCTCCCTCTGCACTGTGCTTCAATCAGGTCTGTCTTTTTGAAAAAGCTGCTAGATTTGTAGTCAGTGGAAACCATGTAAGACTTTCTGTCGAATACAGGAGCTTGGAGAACTATATATAAAAGGCAAGGCAAAAATTGAGTCTGAAATCCCATTAACAGGGATATAATAAGCACATGCTTAGAACCTAGAACTGTAGCATAAACTCTCAAATTTAAAAAAATAAAAAGCCTTATAAAATTTACTAAAAAAGAAAAAAAAAAAACTCATTCTCTCTGAAGAACTAACTCAGGGCAAATTTTCATCTACAGGGGAACAGTTTATTAAATGCGTTCCTTGTCATGTTTTGCAGTGTTAATGACTTTTACTTCCCATCAAATGCTCAGCATAGGAGCAGCAGGACAGTCATCTGAAGAGAGGAGGAAAAACCTGAGTTATGAAATTTTGCATCTGTTTTTTTTTTCTTAGATAACTGCTCACAATCTTATTTTGTAGCCTCATACAAGCTTTCATGGTTTGCAAATTTTGCATTTCAGTAAAGTAAAATATCTGTCATTAAAAGAAATGGATAATGGTAAAATTCAAATAAATATCTGCAACTCATATCAGAATATTCCCATTCTTATAATTGCAAGAGTTATGGTAACATCATGTTTATTCTAGGTCCTGAAAGCCAGATGAGAAAAAACTATGCAGTTCCTCTAAAGACAGAAGAAAAAAGGGCAGCCAGGAAGGTAGGTAAGGTGTGACCATGCTCCCAGCCATGGGGCCTAGGACAAGTGGCTTAACCTAAATCTGCCTGTCTGTTTCCTCATCCTTAAAACGAGCTTCAAATGGACCTAACATCTGAGATGCTTCTTGCTGCACTCTACGGACAGTAATAAACAATGTCAGAAAATACCAATAATCCCTCGCTTGTTTCTGGATTTGTAGATAGACAATGAACTCTGTACATTCCTAGCAGAATTTTTTTCATAATCTGATATATTTCACAAAGCCTTGTCCTTATGTCTTGCTTGCTCTGGCCAGCACTGTGGCTAGGCTGAACCCTCTCAAGACTGCACTGGTCACCCTAGCCAACTTTACTGGATCTAGGAACAGTTCACATAGAAGATAGCCAGTCTTCATTTTATAAGGGACACAGAATTCCAAAGAATGCTGTTTAGACACACTTTTTTTGCAGGGAGGCAGAGATTTCCTCCATCTCCTGTGACAGACTCTAAAACACCCTTTAAAAAAAACTCATGCAAAGCATAAACAAAAGCTCAAAGAAAACACATGAAAATATTAATAGTGGTTGTCACTGCACAGTAACACTACTGGGTGTATATTAAGTCTATAATGATTTATTTAAATTCAATGAAACAAAGGAGATCCCATAAAATTATCTTTTATATAAAAACACAAACCACTTTATTTTTTGTTTATCTTGTTGAAATTGACTCTGGGAGATATTTTGCTATTTGAACCTGTTACGTCTCTGCTTCAAGTGAATTAACTACTATTTTAGTTTCAGGGCAAGCTCAAGTTGACTTATGAAATTTTGAGCTTTTGTTTTTAAATCTTTCAAAACACCATAAATAGCAGAATTATCCCAGATACAGACAACAAGTTACCACTGAAATTGAAAATCTAGTCTCTGCTTTAGAACAAGGATTTCCTTTCATTTCTGCAATCACTAGCATACTTGAGGACCTCTCCCTGGGGTTATTCCTCTGGATGGAGGGAAAGGGCAAGGGTGGCCCACACTGCCCCAGGCAGTCCTGCTATGTTGAGCCTTCCTAGGCTCTGAGCAGGTTCTCACTCTGGAACAGAAAGGTTTGCCTCTGGCTCCTGGAGTTTTCTTATCTCCAGATAAGCCAAGGGTAAGACACATTCATCTTTGTGCTGTTTCCTAATACCTAGGTGTTGTCACACTTGATGCAAAAAGCTGCCTGCTTTTTTTCTCCTCTGCACCTACTCACACATATCTTAGCAGAAACTTACACATACTTTAAATTAACAGCAGTAAGCCATACTGGAAAACACCCAAGTAGCTTGTTGTAAGAACTGCGTCCTGGGGCTGGGAGTGGTTGGGTACACAGCCCAGATGGGGTCTTGTTGCTAATTCACCTACAACCTGAGTCCAATTACCCCCACCTCCACCCCTTCTTTGAGACAAAGTTTCTTTTTATGTTAAGTGAAAGCATAGAAGAGCTGATTATAGTATCCTGCATATCAAACTGTCTGTGATTATGAGTTCCTAATGCTTGACGAAGCTTGAAATAGCTAATCATAATTTAATTTAAATATATAAATGCAAAAATATTCAATTTCAGTAAACTGTTGAACAAATCCTGCCCTCTCTTACCCTTTTTCATTTAGACCTCCTGAGCATAAAGCTTACTCCATGATTCAATACAATAAGCTAAAATATCTCCAAAATGACAATCAAGCTGCACAAATCTAGACCACACAATGTATGCTAAATGCACTAGTTGGATTTTCTTTTTAAGAAAATAAGCAGGAGTCCATTCCATCTTGCACATTAGCATATAATATATAGGAAGTAAGCAATTTTACAGCCTGGATCAAACATAATTATATTTATTTCTCATATAGTAGGCTCATCTTTATAACATTTAATTGTATGTTACATGATAACAGTTGCTACAGAATATGAATAATCTTACTCCTGCTGAAATACATAAAAAGATATGTAACTTGATCCAATGACATGTTTTGAATGTTAATTTGCCTGTGCTTTGATTTCTGTGCCTGAAAAATTTCTTCTATAAAGTAACATAGTTTTAGGAGCAAAGCGGGGAACAGAGAAATCTGCTTTGTCCAGTCCAAACCAGTTAGGAGCTTCTACAGTAACACCTCCCCTTTGAAAGTGATGTCAGCCCTCAGGACCCTGCCTGGATAGCTGTGCTCATAGTTTCTGCCACTTCCGCCATCAGCATATTGCACTTGCCCTTCTGAGTCATCTGTCTGATTCTTGGGAAATAAACTTGAGTCAAAGGTTTCATTGTAGGAGATTTATTGGGAGGACACTTGGGAACAATACTTGTAAGTATTGGGACAATCAGAACTGCGCAGAGGTAAAAATTAAATCAAAATGTATTGAGATATAAATATAAGAACCAAAACTATAAAACTCATAGAAAAAAACATAGTAGTACAACTTTATGGCCTTGAATTAGGCAGTGATTTCTTAAACATGACACCAAAAGCACAAGCAACAACAACAAAAAGATAGACTTGATTTCATCAAAATTATGTTAGTACTTCAAAGAACATCATGAAGAAAGTGAAAAGACAACATATAGAATGGGGGAAAATATTTTTAAATCATATAATGGATAAAAGACTTATATGCAGAGTACATAAAGGACTCTCACAATGCAACAATAAAAAGACCCAGTTAAAAAATGGGCAAAATATTTGAACAGATAGTCCTCCATAGAAGATATATAAATGGCCAATGAGTACATGAAAAGCTGCTCAATATCACTAGTCATTAGGTAAATAAAAGTCAAACTCACCCATGATGGGATACCACTTCACACACACTAGGACAGGTAGGATCAAAAATACAGATAATAGCAAGTACTGGGGAGGACATGAGAAAATCAGAACCCTACATACACTGCTGTTGAGAATGAAAACTGGTGCAACTCCTTTGGAAAACAGTTTGTCAGTCTGCAAAATATTAAACATAAAGTTACCTTATAACTCAGCAATTCTACCTCTGGGTACATAAAGAAGAGAATTAAAAACAACTGTCTACACAAAAACTTATATACAGATGTTCAAAGGAACATTACTTATAATAGCCAAAAAGAGGTAACAAACTGAATGCCCATCAGTTGTTGAAAAGATAAGCAAACTGTTATATCCATACAATGGAATATTATTTGACACTGAAGCTAATGAAATGGTGATACCTGCTATAATGTTGAAGAATCTTGAGAACATGCTTAGTGAAAGAAGCCGGACACAAAAGGCTACGCAGTGGCCGGGCGCGGTGGCTGACGCCTGTAATCCTAGCACTCTGGGAGGCCGAGGCCGGTGGATTGCTTGAGGTCAGGAGTTCGAAACCAGCCTGAGCAAGAGGGAGACCCCGTCTCTACTATAAATAGAAAGAAATTAATTGGCCAACTGATATATATAGAAAAAATCAGCCAGGCATGGTGACGCATGCCTGTAGTCCCAGCTACTCGGGAGGCTGAGGCAGCAGGATTGCTTGAGCCCAGGAGTTTGAGGTTGCTGTGAGCTAGGCTGACGCCACGGCACTCACTCTAGCCTGGGCAACAAAGTGAGACTCCGTCTGAAAAAAATAAATAAATAAAGATCCTGCCCCCCCCCCCCAAAAAAAAGGCTACATAGTGTATAATTGCATATATATAAAATATCCAGAACAGCAAATCCATAGAGACAAAAAGAAGATTAGTGACTGCTAGTGGCTGGAAGTGGGATGATTGGAGGACAACTAACTACTAGTGGGTGTGAGTTTTGTTGGTGGCGAGGGTGATGAAATGTTTTGGAATTATATAGTGGTGATAATGGTGCAACTTTGTGTGTATACTAAAAACCATTAAATTTTATACTTCAAAGGGCTGCAATTTATGATATGTGAATTACATGTCAGTTAAAAACAAAAACAAAAACCTGGACCTAGGGAGAAATTGAACTGTAATACAACGGAATGGCTGCAAGGGAGACTCAGCCGCAGCCTGGGGCTGCTCTGGAGATGGAATGGCTCTGAGAAGAGGCAGGGGGCCGGGCCCCTGTGTCCACCAGCTGCAGGATGCTGGCCATCCCCTTTGCAGTGCTCCTCAGCAAAGGCAATTCTTGGAGAGAGATCCAGCTGTGAGCTGTCAGCTGTCAGCAGCCAGCCCTCCCGGTAGAGGCGGGAGTCAGTGCCTTAGTCCCACGTGAGAGGTGGGAGGTTGATGGCGCCACGGTGACCACATGGCATCGGCCTCCTTCTCTACTCTCACAGCTCTGTACGCCAAGAACCAAGTCTCAGATGTTCGCCATCACACTCCAGTGTCTTGATAAATGTATTGAGTGAGTGAATGATGCTACTTTGGTCTGTCCCACTTCAGAAACCCATATCCTGGTCCCCAAATCCTATCCTTGTTTTGTCCCGAGAGTTCTTTAAACCTTAAGGACATCTGCCTTCCTTGCAGAGCAGCCAGTCTCTAAGGGTGCTCATTTTTCATTTCAGTGCTTTTACACACCCACTCCTACCAGCCCTGCAGGTACTAGAGAAACCACTTATACCTGCCCTCTGTCCACAGCTGGGATTACCCTAAGGAAGGTTTTGTCATTCTTGGCCCTCAGAGGAGAAAAATAAACTGGAGTGGCAGTTTATTATGTAAATGTGAGCACTAGAAGAGTGAGCATACACACAAATACTCAGAGGATTTCTACGGCAGAGGGGGGAAAAATAAAAGGGAATTAATGATGATGAGGCCGTCACTATACACCACATATACAAGGCATCTGAATTGTCCAACCAGCCTGTCAGTGCCACCATATAGCTGAGCGTACTGAGGAGATTAAATAGCTTATTCAAACTCATGCCACTACAATGAAAGGGAGGATGCTTTAGAAGTCACTGAGGCTACGCTGGGGTTTGCAGGGAAATAGGTTCCCAGAAATGACTGTGACCCAAGTTCAGTTGCCTGGATACCCTGTGGTCCAGAATCCTAATCAAGCCACACACACAGCAGGTCAGGTTAGTCAGGGGACAGCCAGAACAGACCTGCATGAACCCAGGAGTTGCATGTTGAATAAATCTTTAGCAAAATGCTTGCCTACTCACCACGCCCATCTAACTAGAGTGTGTGCCTCCCATTGCTAGGGCGAAAACAGCCTGTGGTCCACCTCAGCCTGCCACAGGTCAATCTCTAGAAATTTCACTTGCAATCATCGTACAAACAAGTTGTGTAGGGCAATTTCCAACCCTAAAGAGGAACTGTGGACAGAGGGCAAGCTGGGCATAAGCCAGAGTGTCATAGTACCAGGATGCACTTACACCTTTGCGGTAGTTGTAGAGTGTGGACTCCCTGGCTCATGCCTCCATACTGATGTCCTGCTGCTCAAGAGGCTACTGATGGCCAAGGCTGATGTGTCCCCCTATCACTTCAAGCTTTCCTGTTCCTGAGCCCAGGAAGTCCCCACCTCAGATGTGCTTTGGCACTTGCGTGGCTCATCTTTCAGGAGCTTCCTTGTGCCCTGGGTCTGTTTGGACTCTGAATTCTGGATGGTGGTGCTGAAGCATGGTCCCTCATCATTACTGGGGTGGGTGTTCCCACTGCACCCACACCTGGACACAACCCGGTGACTTTCTATTATAAGTCCAGATTGTACTAGTCTCTGAGAAACAGAGCTGTTCATGCCAGTTCTGTTGCTTTTCAGGGAAAGCAAAACCCTCTCTGTTTTGGGCCTGCACGTCTCTGTTCACTCTCATGTCTGCTGGGAAACCAAAGACCAAATTGGCCATGCCTGTGCTTCTGGAATCCAGGTCTGCCTTTCACATGTCTACCTGGCCAGGGGGCAAAAAGCAACATTCAACCTTTCTATTACATTTCAGAAGAGCAATTGATTAGATAAAAAGAGAAGCAGAAGGATCTATTACACCTTGAGGGTCAACCTCTTTATGTATTTTGCCATATTTTAGCCTCACAACAATGATGAGTGTAAGTTGGGAATAGCTCCATCTTTGAGTGGGAAAAGGTAGTCAGGGAAGTGAAATGACTTGCCCAGCTCTCTGCAGATGTTCAATAAAGTACTGGTGTTTCATTCTGTGCACTCTGCAGGGCTGGCTTTCTAAACAAGCCTATTTACAAGCATCACTTGTTATGCTTACTAAGTTTACAGATTTCCAGGATTTTTCCTCGAAACTGATTCAGCAAGTCTTGGACAGGGCTCAGGAATCTGTGATTTTTTTTTTTCAAGTTAAGTATGGGCAATGCTTCACTCAACCTGACCGTGCCACTGTCCTTTGCCTTCCCAGTGACAGGGCTTCATAATTTAGAAATCAGCTGCAAATTTTGAAAGCAGGGGCAAAATGACTTGGGAAGCAGTATGGATGAGATTGGAGACGTACGAAATCAGCAGTAAAGACACTCTCGCAGAGAACCTTCCTGGTATGCAGTGGGGAGGGAATGAGGTCTTACACTAACAGAAGGGCAGTAGGAAAAGGCAAGAGCAGAGGGAGGGCATGATTGACTAGACAGGGTAGCTTGTCTGTGCGGCTCAGAATCAGGCTCTATTCCTTGCACAGCCCGAGTCCCCTTTGCTCAGGTGAGTTCTGGGGCCATCTGACTGTTGATGGCGTTTGAAATAAAATGAGGGCATGGAATGGATGGAAAAGAAATGGAAATAAATGCCTTGCTTGAATAAGACAATAGCATTGGAGCAATTTTTAAGATTTTCATCATTCTTTGAAAGTATTTTTAAAAATTGCATCTAGTCTTTTTAACATGCACCAAAAAAACTATTTTTGATCTTGTAGCTGCAAAGAACCAGAACAAAACAACAACGCAAAGCAATGGAAGCAAAGGAAGAGCCTGCTTGTTTTTTTATCATCTTATCTATCCTCTAATGAGAAAGCACAGAAAAAGATGAAAATAAAGGTCACCTTTTATTTAGCAGAAGGAAATGTATGCTGAGAGTTGATGTCCTGAACTACTTAGCAAAATGAACCTAACTCTGGAACCATCAACACTCAGAAATAATTCATCTCTTATAATAAGCAGACAGCAGCCAACAGATAGGGGAGAATCCTTAAGTGATAAAGTATCTTCTATCCTGGATGTTATTGATATAATTCAGATGTTTTAAAGAGCTTTGATTTAAATGAAAAAGCAATTTCAATTGATTAAGGACAAATCTGAGGGATGCACTTAAACTCAACATGAGCTTACCTGAGTGTTTTGCTAGAGAAGCTCTAAGGACAATAACTTCCAGACTCAGACTATGTTGGAAGCAGGTAATATGAATATAAGAGATACCTAAGTTATAAAATGTGCAGGGAGAAAGCCATAGGGCATTGCCGTTATAAATTAAGGACTAGAAGACCCACTGTAAATATAAAGAGAATGAAAAGGAAAATAGAAAAAAAAAATAGCTAAAGTTTATTAAGAATCTCATATAGGTCAGACACTGTGTTATATTCATATCACCCAATCCTTATAGCAATGATGAGACACAGAGATTCATGCATGGGGCAGCCAAGCCTTAAGGTTTGTAACTTGTCATAGTGGAAAGCAGTAACTGATGAATCAAGGTTCTAAGTCGTTTGTCTGATGTTAAATGGCATGTACTCTTCAAAGAGGAATGGTTCCACTCTGCTTCTCAATTTTAGTGGTTAGCCTTTTCACTCACCTTATTACCCTCCAGAGACATCCTCTAACTGGAGCAATGCCCTGTGCACATTCCTGGTGTTGTCCCACCTTTGTGCACCGAGTTTCTTCATCTTTCAAAGTTCAGTCTTGTCTATCCCTCTCTAGAATGTCCTCCCAGGGCACTGCTGCCGACAGCAAGTCTCCCTGCTTTGCGTTGACAGACAGGGCTTTTCACTAATTCTGTCATTTGCCAATTACGGTATTGAACACAGCCTTGGGGATTCTCTTTCAATGCTACTCTATTTTCTAAATCTTGCCATGGCGCTAAGCATTGGAAAGCTTGCAACGGGGCCTTACAAAACCTTATCCTTCCTGTGGAACCCAGCACAGCACCCAGGGTATTATGTGTTTCATTATTAACACAAACAATAATAATTAGTTCAGGGTTTATAAAATGCTTTCACCTCTGGTGTCTCATCTATTTTAAGATATCACCTCATTAAATACTGATAAGAATCATGGCTAAATATTTTTAGTTTACTGTATTATATTATGGTGTAATAGATATTATTTCCTTCATGTTTCATTGATGGGAACAAAAAATCAAAAAGGATATAATCATTGCCACAAGGTTATGCTGTTGGGAAGTTGTATCTGGTTTTGGTTCCTCTCCTATGGTCAGTGCTCAAGTTATGTTTGATGAATGAGTAAATGACTAAGCTAAAATTCACATCAGGTCTTCTAACTTTAAACTTTCTACCAACACCATGCAGGATGATTTATTTGAAAGTATATGCATTTTTATGTTTTCCTTATAAAATCTTATTCTAGTATGGTTTAAATAGCTTTGGTCTTACAACATCTCACAGTAAGTTCCAGTGAATATATAGCTGAGTCAAAGAGAGAAAACAATAGCTTGGTTTGTTTTAAGAAGACTAAATTCTCCATTAATGATGATAAAAAGTTAATGGTGGCTTCAAACAAGGCAAAGCTTAAAAACTTGGCAGTCAGAATAATCCAAATTATAAAATGTTTCTTAATTATATTTTTTAAAACTTTCATAAAAGCACTATTGTGATTAGTTAGGATTTTAAAAAGCATTGAAAAATATCTACTTTCTCCAAAGTTAGTGGCATGTGGTTAGGTAGGTCAATAACAGTTTCTGTCCAAAGCAGAAATTGAATTTCAAATAAATTTGCATGGACAATCAAATGCATTTAACATTTAGAGCTCAAAGCAGGTCAGAGAGAAGTCTGATTTTCTAAATTGTGTGTCAGGGCAAGGCAGGATGACGTAATGTGGGTTGGGGGAGAGTGGTAGATGCTATATAGTCCCCTCTTCGTTAGAATCAGAAACTTGAAGCCAACACTCAGGTCCGTCTAGCCCAGGGATTTATATGTGACAATAGTGGGAGGACTTTAATTTAGAGTTTTATGGAGATTAAAATAAATGAAAAAAATCCCTATATGATATAATATATATACACACATATCTATCTATCTATCTATACCTAAAATTTAAAGGTCTGGTTCTGGTCTCAATGTCCAGACCTTTTTTGAGAAGGAACAAGTGAAGAGCCATGGTCCCTGTGCTTAAAACAAGAAAACCTGGGCCATCCCATCCTGACTGGCTTCCCTGGCATAAGCCTTCTGGAAAGAGCTCTGACCTCTCTGGGGAAATGAGCTGCTCTGTTCCATGGCTCTCTACTAATCATAAATGTGCCTTACTCTTTGCTTCTTCACCCAGCTCTGTCTTCTTAACCTGAGCAAGTGGAGTCTGCAAGTGGATCAGCCACATTCTCTTCCAGGAGAGAACCCTCTGGGTGCTGCTGTACAGAGAGAAATCTCAATGGAGAGGCTCTAAAAGATGCTCAGTAGAGCAGATTCTGTGCATGCTTTAAGTGCCCAGTGAAACAGACCTTTTGATGGCCAGTGCATTGAACTCTTGGTGTGATATCCTGACATACTTCCTTTCCAAGAGTGGCTCTTTCATCTTTACTCAGTAGTGCGGGCATATATCACCATTCTTCATGGAGACAAGAGTCGAGGTTTACTGAAATCAAACTTGGGCCAATTTCGACACAATAGGCCAGGAGTAGAGGTAAAAGAAAAACAAGAAAAAAACCCACAACAAAACAAAACAAAACAAAACAAAAAACCCAAGTCTATACAAAAGGTAAAAAGGATCAATAAGATACTAGTGCAAGAAAACAGACCACGGAACTCCGAGAAAGGCAAGATTTTTATGGAATAACCATTTGGATTTTTCACGCTTAAAACACAGAAAAAGTCTACCTTATCAATGATTTAATCCTAGTTAAAACTCATAAGCTCAGTGGGGTTTATTCCTAGCTCAGGCACCACTTGATTTTTGGCAAGTTATTTAATATTTTTGGGCTTTAGTTTTCTCAGCTATTAAACAATAATTTTGCTATTGAAATCTTTAGCCCGAGACAGATCCAGTGAGTGAAGAAGAGGTAGAAAGGAAGTCTAAGAAGTAAAAAGTTCCAAATTTCCTCCATGATCCAGTAGGGGCTGTGACTTGGAAAGCCGGTAGTAAAACTGCTAAATAAAGGAGAAGAGACAAAAGCACGGTGCAAGAGCCACAGCTGGGGCAAGCTTCTCACCAGTATGGAAAAGGGGAGAATATGTGGTATTCAAAACCAAAACAAATACTGTTCTTTCTACTCCATAGAGAAGTACAAATTCACTCAGGAAAACACTTTGTTACATTCTAGCTGAGGGGTACTCATTTATGAAAACATCTAGATCATTTGTCATAGAAAATAGAACACTCTCAGGGCTGGTTTGGGAGAGTAAGGACTGCAACCAAGATATTACATGTATCTACATGTTGCAGTGAGAAGAATTGAGATTTCTAGGACGAAAGGAATGAAGCTCTTGATCATGAGTCAGGAGAGAGAAGAAGAGGGTTCTTGCCACATGGGGGTAGGTAGAGAGCTCTAAACAAAGGTCAGGAAGAGAACATTTTGGTTGAAGGCAAGGTAGTGTACACACAGAAATTAAGAAGAAACGTGTCAAATCTTTCATTTTCTTTGTTGTTGTTGTTATAGTAAGCTGTTAAGTAAACAGCGTCCCATTTCCCCAAACCTTTGCTATTCCTTTGGCAAATGGTGGGGGAAACAATAAAAAGGTGCCCTGCCCCCAATCTGGGCCAAAGAGTAAGGGAGCGGTCATTTCAGATATGATAGAAAGGAGACCCTGTGTTTAACTGGAAGAGGAAATAGAAGCAAGAAGCACCTGGGCATTTTATAGAAACTCTGGAGAAGGCACGATGAAATTCCTTCAGGATGCCAGAGCAACTTTTAAAAAAATATTTCCAAGGAGAGTATGATCTCATTAACGTGAGTTTTGGAAACTTTTCATCAAACCAGGAGGATAGTGAAAAGTGCAATGCACAACCTCAGAGCAATGGTAAATAAAAATATTTTTCTAGAAGCATATCAGTATGGTGGATTTGGACTTTTACTCCAGCACTTACTAGCTTTACGAGCGCCAGCAGTTTATGGAGCAATCTGTGCCGCACTTACCTTCTCTGCAATGTGGATATAGCTGCAGAGGGCACACCACTGAGTGGCGAGGCTCAAAGCAGGCCACTCATGTAAAGTGCTCAGCGGATCGCTAACTATGACAGGGTTCAAAAGCTTTCATTGTGACCCAAACAGGCTTATTGCTAATAATGAAGTGAGATGATACATTTAATATAAAGGTGTTTTGTAAATTGTAAGGAAAAAAATCCATGTGCTATTGGTGGTTATTATGAAATGAAAATTTTAAAAATTAAAAAATAAAATTCCTAAGTTTTTTGCCCCCAAACTCAGAAAATAAATCTTTCTTAGGCTTTACAAGATGACACATTTCTCATGGATCAGAAGCAGCCCTAGGCCTCTCTGCTTTAGAGGCATCATGGGAGCACTAGAGAGCACTAAAATATTTACCATAAGGATCCAGAAATTTCCCATATCATAAACCTGGCTCCCTAGCCCTCCTCATCAGGGCTATTCTTAGGGGAGAAGCCCCATGTGGCCTCTGGGTTTTAGAATGTGCATTAGCATTTACCAGTAATGATAGTGATTAATATTATTCACAAAATTAATCCTAGACAAATCTCTGAACAGTTTTCCACTTCTACTCATTAATATAAATTAATGATCATTTAATTTATGATTCTATATTTTAGTATAATTAGAATCGATAGCAGTCTACCAATTAGTACGTTTATCAAAGCTAACCCAATAGTGTATACAAATGGTCATCAATAAAAAGACCTGCGTGTTTATAAAACTACATATTGATATAATTGAAAGCCACTTGGTTATGAGTCACAGTGCTTGGGAGGAAATGCTTTCATCTGCTGCAGTTCAATTATACTGCAAATTACATCAAAGGAGACCCTGAGAATCCTGCACAGACTATGGGGAACATGATTGGCATTCCTAGGAGTGAACCATGCCACCTGCACGTAATACCAGCAACATCTAAGTATTGGCCCTTTCACTCCATGTATCTGGGACCAGGGAGTCACCTGCCAGGCCAGCTGCTGTTTCCCATCACCCTCTTGGTACCTGTGCGTATGCATGTTCCAAGTCATGCTTCAGACACAGTTTTGGGACCCCCCCACATCCAGCGTTGCATTAAAAATTAAAATTTGGTCTGGAAAATGTCACGTCCATTTAGAATCTCTAAATTGGGTTTGTTAATGGTCTCTGAGGTTCCCTCCACAAAAATGTGCAATGCGATCAAGTCTAGGAGGCAAGTGAGATACATGTAAACGAGATTGTGCCACAAAAGACAATCTATTTATCTGTTTCAGGCAAGGAAAAAAAAGAAAAACACAATCTATTTAATTAACAAATACTTTTAGAGTATATACCAGACAATATAAATAAAGGTGTAAAAGCGTGAATAAAGGTCTTTGTCTTCAAGATTGCCATGCTATGGAGGAAACTTCTCATAAGGAAGCGACTATAACCTTACAATGCTGAGACTTCTAAATAAAGGTATGAACAATGTATTCTGTGTTTATATTAACTTCTGTAACCTGATTAACGCATCAAAAAACTCCCACATTTGAGATCTAGGAGCTCATGCTGTGGTCTGTCTTTAGTGATATGAGCACAGATTTCAGTGACTGATGCTTGCTAATACATTTCTTGAATCATTGCAGGACTGAAAACGTCTCTGTTGCCACTACATTTAAGGACAACATGTCTAGATGTAAAACCTTGGTTCACATTGATTTTTCTAACAGTTCTATAGATGTTTCCTTATTGATTTCTGGTTTTGACTGTTGCAGAGGAGAAACTGAAATCTAGTTTGGTTTCTCTTCTTTGAAAGAGGAGTATTTTTGTACTTGGCAGCATTGGAACACCTTACTTTTGCTTGAGGTTTAAAAACTTCTCAGGGAATGTCTACGTTAGTTTCTACTGTATAATTGTACTTGAGTATGGTAATCCTTGTTCCAAAGGATCTTAATATTTCTTTTTCTGTTACATAATTATCTATTGATTCGAATTCATTCACCTCCTCTTGGGCAGCTTTTGTAGTATTTCCATGTCCTGAGTTTTGTGTCATTCATAACTTTTATACTAATTTTTATCTTCTGAAAGGTTGCTTCTGCATCCTGAGTATGTTTTTTAAATTCATCTTTTGTTTCACTGATTTTATTTTGAGCAGTGTTGTTTCTGCTTTTTTCCATATATAATAAAGATCTTATTTTTATTTCACCCACATTTTACTATAATTATGCCTGTTTAAAGGAAGCACTATTACTGTTTTCTTATCTGGAATTAAAAGAAAAAATAACTCATCTTCATATTTTATTTTATTTCATGTCAAAATATATATTTCAAAGTGAATTTTTTTCTTGAGGCAAAGCAACTTCATTGTTCAGTTTGTCCTAGTAATTTGTCTCAAAGAAAAATAAAACTAAATAAAACAAAACATAAAAACACTTCATCTTTACATTGTTAATGTTCAGTACTTTGATCAGAAGTCTAGGTTCCTTGCTACTCAAAGGATGGTGCAAGCATTAGGAATATCGACATCAACTGGGAGTTTGTGAAAAGGGGAGGATCTTAGATCCCTGCCCAGACCCAGTAAATCAGAATCTACATTTCAAGAAGATGCCCAGCTAATGCATATACACATTAGCTTTTGAAAAACCCTGGTTTAGAGGAGCTGTGGACTTAGTTATTGAGGGTCAGATAAGTCAGCTGAGATATCAGAGTAAATGTAATACTGAAGCCAGGAGATGTCCCTCTAAGTTTCCATGCCTAGGTGTGGATTGAAGAAGAGATGCTTGTCAAACTCTGGTGTGACCAAAGACTGTGGGATCCAGCCCACAACATGTTCTGCATGTGTATTTAATCAAGTATCATGCTTTCTTCCCTAAAGCAAGGCTTGAGATGGATCAGCCAATCCAACTCTAGAAGTCCTCTCACCAGAGGAGTACTGGTGAAAGTAGCTCTATGCAGAGGAGGGAGGGAATTGAACAGGAAGAGCCTGCCCCAATCTCAGCAGATGTTGAGATGTAAGACTATTAATGTTCACTTTTATTTCATTCTATCTCTAAGGGTTTAGTTAAGTTAGAGGTTTTCTTTTACTGTCATTGTGGCATGAAGATGATGGATGGGCTAGTCCAGCTTTGTGCAGGCCAAATTGGGGTATTCACAATGATTGCTACTGCTTCTCATCTTTGTTCTTTAATTGTTCTGGAAGTATCACGACGGGATCTGATAAAAGAGTGGCTATAAGCCCAGTGGTTCGGTTCACTGCCATCTACCCGGAATTCCACCTTTGCAGGAAAAGCAAAAACTGGTTAAAACTCCAAAAACTTTAGAAAGCCAATACAAAATACAAGCTACTTTGAAAAAAAAAAAAGAAGAAGAATGCCTTTTACTGACATACAATTACTTTTTCCCCATTTGGTTATTACATGAATATTTAATAGATGTTAGTATAGTACAGGCCCTGGTAATATGGCAGTGAAAAAAAAGATGATGCTTATCCCCTCAAAGGGCTTACAATATAGTGAAATATAACCACTGTAAAAATAATCATGCAAAAATGGTTATAAATCCTATGTAGTGATGTATAAATCCTGGTAAGGAGCTAGGCATTCATTACCAGGCATTTGTACGTACATATGCTCAGGAAAAAAGATACTACTGTTTTTCAAAGGGTGCTCAGTGAAAAAGTGAATTTCAGCAGGGACTTGAAGGAAGTGAGAGAAGGAGCCCAGCAAATGACTGAAGGAGGAGCACTGCAAGGAAAGGATACACAAGAACACCACCCCACAGTAGGGCAGCAGCATATTTTATTTTGAAAATTCATGTTCAAATGGTATTTAATACCTATTACAATTAGGGACGGAGTCATCTTGTTAGTGGCTCTTAATTTTCTTGTATGTCTCCCCAACCTTCCTATCGCCATTGTTCTTATGAGGACCGTCAACGTCACTTGCTTGGATTACTGCTGTAGCTTCTTTATCAGTCTCTTTGTCTTTACTTATGTATCAATCACGTCCATTCCCAAGCAAAAATGCTCCCGCTGCAACGTCTCTGCTCAGCCTAAAGTTCTTCAAAAACCGTCATATGGAGAAAAAAAAAAAAAAATGCATTGGAGATCCACTACACAATTGTAGTTCCCATACAGGATCATTCACAAAAATCCATTCCAACTGGGCTTAACACTTAGATATGAAAACAGATCTTTAAAACTTGTCAAAGGAAACAGAACAGTACATATCCATGATGTCAGGATAGGGCTACTTTTCTTAAACAAGACACACAGTACACAAGGAATAAGGACAGACTCATATCTTTAACTGTAGTACAGTTGAGAACTTCTGTCTAACAAAATCATAAGATAAGCCAGAAACTGAGAAGATAACTTACGACACATAATTGATCAAGGAATTAGTATCCAAGATATATCAAGGACACCTATAAATAGCAATAAAAATTTTTTCAAAAGCATCATCAGGCTTTTTCACAAGGAAAGAAATATAAAAATTAATAAATTATAAGAAAAAAACTGATAGTGGATTATTAAAATGCCATTTATAACCCCTTAGATTAGTCCAAATTAAAGTACTGACAAGGTCATGAAAAGCAGATTGTGGGGATGGGGGTGTAAATCAGTGAAAAAATTTTGGGATATTATTTAGCATTATCTTGTAAAATATGATCATTACTTACATAAAAAATTTTCTAGCAGCACTGATAGTAAAAGCAAAAACTAGACACAACAAATAGCTATCATAAGGCTAAAATATAAATGAACTGTGAAAGTAAATTCTCTATATTAATCAACAAGGATAAATCTCATGAATATACGGTTAAATTTTTTTTAAATCACCAAAATATATATTCAGTATTACGCTATTTATATTAGGTCTTATATTATAAAAAATACTGTATTATGGGGGCTTATGTACAAACTTCAGAATGCTATTTGTTCCCTGGAGAGTACTGAGATCTCAGGGGGCCACACGGCTGGCCTCAATGATGTTTTTATGTTCAAATATTTTTTTAAACTGGGTAGATGGGAAGACAAATGTTACTTTTATCATATTTTACATATATAATTTATATTTCTTATAAAAGTGCTATATTTTAGGATTAAAGAGAAGAGGAATTAGTGTTGGAAATAGTATCTTTGGTTCAAATCCCTCATCTTCTACTTTGTATAACGTACCATGAGACTCCCAGTTTTTCTCTCCTTCATATACACAATTGAAATTGAGAATTAGAAATGACATATACATTTGCTAGCACAATGATTAGCACATGTCAAGTACTAAGTATATATGGAATATACTGTAGGTGCTCTATAATGGCTTCTCATAGCTATTCCCTTCTCCTTTGCATGGTGTATGTGTTAACTTGAACTGGCTTCAGCCCCCTTTCCTGCTTCAGCTTCTACCATTGCCTCTTCTTAGCTACTGCTCCAGCCACATGCCAGCATTTCTCATTTCTTTGCCTACAATACCAAGCCCATTTATCTGCCATTACTCCTCAAGGCTCATGCCAAATATTAATAGCACCTATCCTGTGCAGCAGAAAACACTATAGCACTGACCTCATCATGTAGTAATTTTCGTGTTTATATGAGGGTTTCACCATAATATTGTCACCTCCATAGAGCAGAGGATATATATTTTTTCATCATCTTATTTTAAGAGTGGTGAAAAAACAATCGATCAATAAATCACTATTGAATGAATGAAGTTATAATTTTGAGATAACCTTAGTTCTCTAAATTCTGAGTTGGATTTTAAACATGAATCATGTGTAATTCTACTAATCATGAATAGCTAAAGGTTTTGTTGTTTCAGAAAAACTAATGCTACATTTCTGAAAAATAAAAGTTTCATGGAGAGATTTTCTCATAGTAAGGCCATCTAAAAAAGTAAACCACATATATAATTAAAGAACTCACACATTTATATCACAAGACTATCCTAAAATTAAAAGAAAAAATATATATATTCAATTATATAATGTCATGTTGATGCCCCCAAAATAATAATTTGTAATGGCAGAGTGCAATTAGTTTTCTTTACTTAATTTAAATTCATTTGGATATTTATTTTCTGAAACATCTAATAATTTGACCTTAATGTATCATTCCATCATTTGAATTTAAGAATGTGATACCCAGCATAAATAAAAAGTGTATTATACCAGCTAGAAATCATTAAAATAAAAAGGGAAACTACAAGGTACTTATTCAAAATAGTCACTTGAATATTGTGCTTTATTTTTTAGCACATATTCACAAATAAACTTGCTCAAGGGGCATATATAAGCAATTATTCAAGAAACATGAAACCTGAGATGGAAATAATATGTGCAGAATCTATGAATTAACCATAAATGTTTCTCCTTCACAACATAAAACAGGATAACACCAGCTACATTTGCTGCCTTATGATAAAGGGAATCAATTTGTTGGAGAACATAGTTGTAGATGTTGGGAGATGAAGAAGGAAAAGAATTGTCTGTGAGAAAAGACGGTTTAAGTAAAGAAAGAAAAATAATTTGTAAATAATGAGTACAAGTAGTTCAACGAGTACAAATAATACTATGAGATGTTGGACCGTTCCAGCAAAATTTAGATGTGTTTTGTGAGAAAAAAAAAATTTTAAAATATGCCACAGGACTGTCTTTGAAGTCGCGTAAGAGAAAAAACAGGAAGCAGTCAAAGGGGAAAAAGTACCTTGCTTCGGAGAAATGGTGCATAAATCAGTCTTTCTCTGTCTTTAATGTCGCAGGATTCATCAGGGGATCTTATTAAAATAAAGATTCTGATGCAGTTTGGTCTGGGTGACACTTGAGATTCTCTGTCTCTAACAAGCTCCCAGGTGATACTAATGCTGCTGGCCTTGGATCACACTTTAAGTTTCAAGGATAAAGAAAATTACATTGTAGTCCCACAGATATGCGTTCAAATCCTAGCTCTCATACATATAATTATATCACTTGGACTCCAGCAAGCCTCCCAGCTTTATTGAGGGGGATATGGGTAGGAGTACTTTGCTCATCCAGTTGCTGAGAGGTAACGAGATAATGTTAGTAAATCTCCAGGCACAAGGTAGGTGTTAAATGACCATAAGTTCCCCTTGCTGAGTGCTTGAAACTAATTCAAATTGGCTTTATTGAAGACATGATGATTATTATGTCTAAAGTGTGATAAAAATAAATAAGTCAAGATGTTGCTAAATAAGTCAAAAAATTAAATGTCATTTCATTTTTATAATATTTCTCTTTTTATGTACTTTGACAGATGTATCATTTATAAGTAGAACATGATCAGAGGGAAAGAATTTGTTGGAAGGATATTGAAAACATTTGGAAAAGCAAGAGGTTAAAAGTCATATTGAGATGGTGACTTCCTCCCATGACATTTCTGTCCAACAACCAATTAGGGCTTTGGCAGCAAACAACGGGTAGAAAGCCGTAATTCCATCAAATGAAAGCTGGAAAGAGTTGAAGTAAACTGAGGGTGTGAGCCTTTCAAGTGTATGTAGAAAATGAGTAGATATGTTTCAAAAATGGCATTATTAGCATGTAGGCTGAATAAGAATGCAAGATGTCATGAGCAAATGAGGTCTTAAGGCTTCTCCACATGATTGGTTAGACTTTCCTACAACAGGTCCTATTAGAGACACTCACGACCAAAGCTGAGGAGGAACGTGGGCCTTGCCTAAATTGCATGCCCTGATTCTAGAACCCCCCTCAGACTGCCATTGCCATTACCTCTCTAGATGTCCAGCTGCCATTCCTTAAGCATTCTCTTTTCTTCTGTTTAGCCACTCTGCATTTATATGCTGATGACATATAACAACCCCAAAAAGCCTCTCAGAAATGCAAACTAACACATTGAAATGAATGCCTTTTGTAGAAAGAAACACTTTGAAAAGTCTTCAGTAATCATCAGGTTTGGATTTAGGTGGGGTAGACATCAGCTTCTTTTCCTACAGCAGTCGTAGGTCCCTGAGGTTCCCTCTACTAATATGTCATATGGGAATGAGGTCAAGATTTTTGTCTTCGGTATACATTTTTATAAAAATAGCAAAAACTGAATTAAAAAGTCAAGTATGTAACATGATCATAAATGAAAGACATAAAAATTACAGTGTCTTATCTAAGTATTCAGACAACATGGTATAATTCTGGGCCTGAACTGTCATCAACATAGTTAAAAATACTTATAAGTCATGTTTATAATAGGAGGTGTCAATGAACCCTCACAAGGGACTCAAACCTCTTTGGCTTTTACGCTGCCTAAAGGCCATAGTTGATGTTTCCCTGAGGTGTCATTTGCCTTCTCCCATGACAAGACCCACCCATTTTCTCTGTATAACAACATAAATGCTTCTCTAGCAACAGAGTAGAATGAGTAAAGATCTACTATTTAAATGTTGGTAAGAAATCACCTAAGAAACTATTAATGAGATTAGATAAAATCTCCCTAGAACAACTTTTTCTCCTCAGTCTTAGTGGATATTTCAGAATAAATTTTCAGGGGAAAAATTTAAGAATAAAAATCTTTAGCAATAGCAGTGACATATGAAAAAGCTTTGATCCAAACTCAGAAATCCTTGGAGCAGGCCTGTGCCCACTTGCATACGGTTCGCTCAGTTAAGATTAAATAATCTGAAAATAAATTTAGAGAGTACAAGACCATCTCTACAATTTCATCCCGAGGTTCAGGTTGCTTAGCCAATGTTTCCCAAGTCATAAGCTCATCAGAAATATCTCCATGGAGACCACCTTGGTGAAGACCACACCAACTCTTTCGTACTCTAATATATTAACCTCTTAACTGGAACTTCTGCTTCCATCCTCCATCCACCTCTCACCTTCTCACCTTCTGACAGATTTCTTCCCAGGGGCTGTGTGATCTGGCAGTGGTACATCTCTCCTTCAAGCCAATTAGCTTCTCACTCATTACCTCTTAAATTCATTGCCCTTTGGTCCATTCCTAGAACAGATTCCTCTCTTTCCCCCAACAGATGCAGGTAGAAGTTACTCCTTCTTCTACTCTATCTCCCTGGGTTTTCCAATTGTTGATCTTTGTCATGTTCACATCTCACTCTAAATATCATCACACATGTAAGTCTTCACTGGAGTGCCCCTTCATTATTGTTTTCTACAGTTTTTACAGTTTTATCCATAGCGTGAATGGATCTCAGCAAATGTTTTATGTACCACTTATTTATTTATCAATTTTTCCTCCACTAGGATGACAGTAATACCATTAAGACAAGGATCTTGCTTTTTGTTCTCCAAGGACTCACCAAGCAGCACTTAAATTAGAACCCAGTAGGCAGCGTACCCTACCTCTTCACAAAACCTTACAGGTACGTGCTCAGTCATCTGAACTTGGTTAAGTGTTATTATACTTTATATTAACATCGTCACGCATATCATTTCTATGGTCTAAAGAAGACGACAAAATGTTCGTTTGAACAGGATGCTGTTGACATCTCCAAGGTATAACAGTGGACCACTCAGAGTGAAACTCTGAGATCCCTCCAGTGAGTCCAACCTCTTCAATAAGAACGCTGATGATGGACTATCTTGTTGGTCAACATAGGTTATCATAAAGACTCTGAAAATTGCTGTTAACACCATGCTTCACACAGAGGACTAACCTTTACAGAACAGATGAGACCTCAGCCTCCTTCTGTAGGAGATCAGATCTTTGTGAACAGCTCGAACCTATTATAATACTCCTATTACTTGTATTTACAAATTCATCTGCTTCACAAAAATAAGCTAATTTACATAACCTTAACATTTGTACCCCCATAATATGCTGAAATAAAAATAAACACAAGTTGAATATTTATATAACTCAGAAGTGATATTCCAAAGCCAAAGCTTAAGAAAAAAATAAAACAACGCTCATTAACTATTTAGAAAGAAACTTAGTTGCACACTCACACTAAGATGTTGTTGATACAAGCATCCTGAAAAGATATAGTTTCAAATAATAATTTTTATGAAATTATCTGAGTAAAAGCCTTATTTCCAATCATTAAGATAATTGTTAAAAAAGTAAGAAGTGTCAAAATAAAAGTATAGATCTTAAGCACAGAAGCCATATCACATGACAATATACTCAGAACTTCTGTTTTACGGGATAACGTGAGCTTCTCAATTTGAATTAATCCTTTCATTGAGAATATTAGAAAAAATTATTAGTATTAAGTGAAATATACATTAAAAGTCTTCTTAGAAGCATTGAAGAGCAGAAATGATAACAAAGACTTATCAGGCCAACATCTATGTAAACGAGGTTACATTAAGTAGAAAACAGAACGCTGAAGACACTTCTGCCCTTACTCATCCATCACAGCAAAACTGAACTTGGGTTTGGATGGTCAAGGCCCACCTTCACTGGGGACTCCAAGTGCAGTCTCTCCAAAAGGAAGCTAGACCTTAAAAGAGCTACAAATTTGGGATAAAGTTTAACAAGAAAAATAAAACAAAACCAAAAATATCATTCCCAACCTTCAGGAAATAGCAAGAATAACTGTAGTGGTACTGAATAAGAAAATAAAAATCCCTGAAAAGGCATAACCTCAAATCCTTTTATTGTATGTATGTAGCTCAGATTCACCTGAGTGGTCCAAGGAATCTCAAAACATGCATTTATGGACTTGCAGGCACTTAAGACACCCAGGCATTAAATAGACAAATACAAATGTTCTCACAAGTAAAGTACTTTATTTTAAGGCTACGAAAAGATTCACACAAATAATTTTCAAGGAAAATCAGCAACACAAATTAATAAAATATACAAGAAAACAAATCTCCATAAATAAGAACCAACAGCCAAAAATAGTTTTCCTATATCAGACATGATTGTTAATGCCTATTGCTATATATTTTAAGGGAGAAAAGTCAAGCTAGAAAATATCTGTGTGTGACACAGCATGATGAAGGAGCTCAGGAAATTTCACCCCAAAATATGACTATTATGAATATTTATATATTCAAATATAATGTATTTGAATATAATGAATATTTTGAATTAGAGGCTCTTACAGATTAACAGGCCCTTCGAAGAAGCTTGCCCTCTCTCTGCATAAACCAAAAAAATGGACTTCCCTTCCTTTCCCTGTTACCTCAATACATTACAGGAAGGAGGACCAACAATACAACCAGAACTGGCCCAAATCATTTAAATATAATACCTGTTTCTCAGGTTACTTTAATTTGCTCAGGTTAATTTAATTTGCTCAGAAAAGCTTTTACAAATCAGTCTGTTCCCCATCCATTTATTCTCCCCAGCACCATTTGTTCTCCCTAAACAGAATTACCTGTACTCCTCATATCCCCCTCCCTTCTAGAAGATGTGTATAAAAATATCTGAATCCCATCAGGATATTAAGTAATCACTCTGTGATTCTCCCCATGTGCATGGTAAAGAAACCTTTCCCTTATTCATCTGCCTTAATTGTGAGTTGATCTTTCAGTGAACTTCCAGGGGAAAGCACCAGTTTCCCCTCACTCTATAATTTCTTGAGTGGAAAAAAAAAAGATGAAAAAAATGGATAGGATTTATGTCGAATTAGAAATAGCTAAAGAGATACATAGTAACCTGGGAATAAATAATAGGATTTTTCTAGAATGTAGCAGAGATAAAATGACATGGGGAAATGAACAAAAGACAGGTAAGAGACATGAAAGTGAAAACCTAACATGAAATCAAAGTCCCCAAAAGAGAGGCAAAAAGGAATAAAATAGAGGTAATAGCTGAAGACACAATGCATGAGAAATTCCAGAAATGGTGAAATAATTACAGATTCAGGAAGCTAAAATATTTTAAGTAAGAAATAAAGAAATTCATACAAGATGTATTATGGAAGGCAGAAAAGAATAGACTATCTTCACCATACTGAAGAAAACAGAAAATAAAACTCCTTGGCTTTTTTCACTGGCTAGAAAGCTATATCCATTGAAACTGTCTTTTAAGAATGAGCAAATAAAGATATATCTGTACAAACAAACAAATGAAAGAGTGTGCCGCAAGCAAAATCTCATTAAAGCAAACTATAAACATTGCGCTTCAGTTAAAAATAAGATAAAATTAAAATATATGACAAAATATAAGTCAGGAAACTGCTCCACTAAAAGAATTTTTTAAATGTAAAATTTACAAACCACTAGAGAAGTAAAAACTGAATAGAAACAAAGACACAATCACGCCCCTTTGCTTTCCGCCAAGTCAGATTAACTGGGACCTGAACTACCTTCCCCGCTGTACACAACTAGAACACAACCATTTTCTGACACTGGAATATCAGCAGCATAAAACTGTGATCACTGACAAGGGGAAAAACAAGCAGAATTAAATGAGGTGAGCCCTCCGATTGGCTGGTATGATATGCTTTTCACCTGGAGATGTTTTCTGGGCCACGCCTGGGGGATCTTGTTGTGCAAGGTGGTTTCACTAAAATGAGGAGACAGATAGGAGGCTACAAAAGCTCAAAATGGTGGCTTCTTCCTGGCTTCCTGCCTTTCTGTTCCTATGATTCCTTGCAAGTGTCACCTCCGCAGAGGCAGCTCCTCTCCATGGCAACCGTTGAATGCAGCCTGTAGTTTTCCCACCACTTGCAGAACCTCATCACACCTGACTCAGAGACATGGCTCTGGCTGGCCAGTGCTCCTCCTCTTAGCTCAGAGACACCAGACAAGATCAGTTGAACAGCGCCTCTGCTTCCCAGGCCTGCGTTCCAGAGCTTGGGTCCCCTTCTCTAAGCTAATAAATGTTAATAATGTCCACCTCTCCCTTTATTTCCCCAGCTATACCATGAGACAAACATATAATAGTTGCTTTCTGTAGTAGCTAACTCTCTGTGAAAATTCAAGGTTCTTTGTTTTGCCTTTCCATTTACCTAATTTTACATCCCGCTAACAATCCTTTATATTAAATTATTTCCAAAAAAAAAAAAAAAACTGGTGAGATCTCTGTCTCCTAATTGGACATGACTGTTACAACTTGTTCAACTAGAAAATTCAATTCAAGGTGGGTTAAAGATCTAACTATGGAGGCAAAGCTATTATATTTTTTGAACATAATAAAGGAGTATATTTTCAGAAATTCGTGGAGGAGATTTCTTATACAAGATATAACCCTCCCCCAAATAAAGGAAAAATAGGTACAACTTACATTAAAATCCATAATCTCGTTTATCAAAAAGCATTGTAAACCAAGCAAAAGCACAAATCACGGATTGGGAAGACATTTCCAACACAAGCACATATGAGAAAAATATTTCAAACATGTAAGTATTATAAATCAATAAGGAAAAGGCTGGCAACCAGAAAGCAAAATGTCAAAAGACTTGAAGAGACATTCCCAAAACCACGAAATCCAAATGGCCAGAACACAACACGTAAGAAAATACAGTGAGGGGAATGTAAATTAAATCTCAAACAAAATACGTTTATGTATGTAGCCAAGTGGCAGAGTTGAAAAGTCCAAAATACTATCTGTTGTTAAGGATACATACAGATGGAAATGTTAAGTGCTGTGACCACTTAGATCAAAATTCTGGCATTTCCTAACACACCAACCACCCACGTTCCCCTTTAACTCAGCCAGATCATTTCTAGGTGTGTATTCTAGAGCAGCTCTGCATGGGTGGCAGGACACATACATAGGACCTTTCACAGAAGAATTGTTCATCATAACCAAACAACTCCAATGTCCAAACTATGGAGCAAACAAATAACTTGTGATATATATTTTACAACAGAACTCTACATAGCAAAAATAACTCTAGTGAGAAGATAAAATATGAATGAGTCTCAAAACCTAATGTTTCATAAAAGGTATGTATAGGGTATGATTTCATACATATAACTTTAAAAGAGAGAGAGAGGGGAGGGGAACTGGAAACATACCTAAATTGTTTAGTAATGCACAAGTAGTTGGTAAAAAAAAAAAAAAATAGATGATTAAATAGCAAATAGAACAAGGAGGGGAATAGCTAGCACAACATTCAGGAGAGTGGCTACCTCCATAGTGAGGGGGAGACAATGCAATAGAGGATGCCTAGGTGTGGTCAGGTAAGGAGGACGGCCTGCAGTGCGGTGGATGTTCTTGACCTCGGATCTTTATGCTTATTCATTAAAAATACGCACATGTTTTTATGCACCTTTCTCTATGTACATCTAAAAATGAAAAAAATATCTTTAGGCCTCTGAAGATCACAAAAATGTTCTTTATGACAGTGATTTTGAGAATGCCACTGGGTTTCCTGGATTTTGCAGCACTGAGCTAAGGCGAAGGTGTGACTTCTAGTCTGTAATGAGGATACTGAGGTCAGGTTGGAAAGGACTTGCCTCAAGCCACACAATCAGTGAATTTGATTTTTACATAGGTGAGGGTCTATCTCCAAATAAAGAACGCTTCACCGAAATTTAGAGTTCTTAGGGACAGTGAAACCACTAAGCTAGGAATGTTTTCCATCCTTTTAACTTAAAAAAGAAGAAAAAGGAGTAGGAGAGGATGGAGGGGTACGGGTAGGAGGGATGAAGAAGGAAGGAAAAGAAGGAAGGAAGGAAAGGACAGGGGAGGGAGCAAGGGAAGGATGGAGGAGGAGATAGGGAAGAAAACAGGAGAGAGAGAGGAGAGATAGAGTAAGAGATAGACAGACAATCAAACCAGACTCTGGTATTTCTTTCCTTAGTTTCAGTTTTTTTGTTTGTTTTTTTCTTGAACATCTGAAATCCTTTATTGGAAGACCACTGCCGCTTACCAGATAGAAGACTCAGACAGCAGATGAACAGTGAAAACAGAGCCCAGTGACAGGAGCAAGCCCCTCGGCTAGGGACCCTCCCTGTCACCTAGTGGACCAGTCTGGGGACCTCTGCCCCTCCGTGGACCCCCGGGCATTTGGCATAATGCTGACGTGGGGTGGGTGACTGCAGGGAGTGAAGCCCCTTGACTCGAAGCAAAGACTCAGATGAGTGCCGGGGAACAGGGCGGTGGGGTGGGGACAGAGAGGGCCCCCTGAACTGGGGGGAACAGCGAAACCGGAGGAAAACAGGAGCTGGGGAGATGGTATCTATTTTTGTCTTCTGAAAAGGGGCGCGCAGGAGCCTGCTGGCAGGCAGGTGGCAGCTGGGGCAGTTGACGCGCTGGCATCCTCGTCATCGCCTGGCTTGGCTTCCAGCAGCGGGTCCCTGGGACCTGCATCCTCCCCATCCTTGGCCTCACGGGACTTTGAGTTGGGGACCCAGAGGCCAGAGTCGATACAGCTCTGCATGTGGTACTTGGCGTCGGTGGGGTCCACCTTGCTGATGGCATCTTGCCGCATCTGTACGTCCTTTACGTTGAAGCACTTTTGGAGTTTCTCAGGGAGGGACTCGTAGACCTCGACTGGGTCCAGACCACTGGCGCCCAGCCGCTTCTTGCTCATACTCCTGCATGGCCTTCCTCCTCATACTCCTGCATGGCCTTCCTCCTCATACTCCTCCATGGCCTTCCTCCTCATACTCCTGCATGGCCTTCCTCCTCATACTCCTGCATGGCCTTCCTCCTCATACTCCTCCATGGCCTTCCTCCTTATACTCCTCTATGGCCTTCCTCCTCATACTCCTGCATGGCCTTCCTCCTCATATTTCTGCATGGCCTTCCTCCTCATACTCCTGCATGGCCTTCCTCCTCATACTCCTCCATGGCCTTCCTCCTCATACTCCTGCATGGCCTTCCTCCTCATACTCCTCCATGGCCTTCCTCCTCATACTCCTGCATGGCCTTCCTCCTCATATTTCTGCATGGCCTTCCTCCTCATACTCCTGCATGGCCTTCTCGATGCGCAGCTTGGCCCGCCCCGCACACACTTCTTGAAGGCTTCTTCCAGTTCATCGTTGCAGCCCTCCATGGACTGGCGGTCAGCCGTCTTAATCTTCGTGAAGAACTGCCGGAAGCAGGCCGGGGTCCACCTTCAGGCTCTCAGCCAGCTCAAGGATGAACTGCACGACGATGGTCTGGTGGGCCACCTGCTCCATGGGTGCACGTTTCTCCTCCACCTCCAGGTCAACGCACCAGATGACCAGGTAATTGGCTGTCTCCTAGCACACCAGGTGGACGTTGTCTGACACGTACTTCTTTTTATTTATTTATTTATTTATTTATTTCAGACGGAGTCTCACTTTGTTGCCCAGGCTAGAGTGAGTGCCGTGGTGTCAGCCTAGCTCACAGCACCTCAAACTCCTGGGCTCAAGCAATCCTTCTGCCTCAGCCTCCCGAGTAGCTGGGACTACAGGCATGCGCCACCATGCCCGGCTAATTTTTATATATATATATTTTTTAGTTGGCTAATTAGTTTCTATTTTTAGTAGAGACGGTGTCTGGCTCTTGCTCAGGCTGGTTTCGAACTCCTGACCTTGAGCAATCCGCCGGCCTCGGCCTCCCAGAGTGCTGGGATTACAGGCGTGAGCCACCGCGCTCCGCCTTGACACGTACTTCTGACTGTCGTCCCAGCGACGGAGCAGGCCAAAGGGCTTAATGTGTTTCTCGCACTTTTCCACAAACGTCTGTATTTCTGCTCTCTCGCCTCCTCCGCCTTCTCGGGCTTGATATGAACCATGCTGTCGCTGAAGCCGTCTGTGCTGAGCGTGTCCGCGTGCCCGCGCGCGCTCTTCTCCTCCTTGCGCATCTCCGCCAGCTTCTGCTCCCAACTCCGCTCCTCCCTGCGCAGCTGAGGCGCCTCCCGCAGCCACTCCAGCTCCGCCTTGCCGCCCTTGGCCACCTCCACCTCCCTCGGCTTGCGCTGGCCCTCGGCCACCTTGCGCTGCCACTCGCAGCAGCCCCTGTCCACTTCCTCCTTCTCCCCCTGGAACTGCTCCTTGCGCTCCACCCGAGCCTGCTGCCGCCGGCGTTACAGGCTGGCCGTTCGGATGTTGGGGTGCGTCTCGTCCTCTTCGTCAGACACCTCGATGGGGTCCCACACGCTGTAGTCCCCCGTCTTGCCTCGGCGGCCCAGCCCGCGAGGCCTCCGGTGGCCGCGGTGCTGGAGACTGGACCTTGGAACTCCAGTTTTTGGTTCTTGCTTGACGACATCCAAGAGCAGAAAACAATTCTTTCCCTTTCTCGTGCTGATAGGGCTCTCTCCTCCAAGTGCTGGGTAAACTGTTGAAAATAAAGCCTAAAACCTCTCTGTAAACATACAGGAAATCAATGGAAGATTCATTAAAGCACAGTATCCAAGGTAATCATAATTTACTTTCCAAAGTATTTTGAGTAACAGGAAACTTTTCAATAATCTTTGCTGTGCTTAAGCTAATAATGCCATTAATTAGTTTCTTTGAGAGACTTCCTGGGCATTTTATCAATGATTCCTTTTTCACACTCCCGGGATAGAAGTCTTCATGCATTCAAATTGCAATCAATGCAGGCAACTCCATGGAAAGCGATTGTCTTCTCCACTTGACGTGCTTCTCTTATTTGGTGTTCTTAATCCATTTATCTCTACTGCAAAGAGCGAGATACAAGGAGGGCAGAACATCTCAGGCAACTCTTGGGCCAGACAGATCAGAGGGGATTTTGGCATAATATTAATAACAACAATGAAAAAGAACACCAGGCACAGCAAAATATGTGTACTGATTTGCAAATTAAGCATGATAGTAAATGTTTGACCTTGGGAACGGCAAATACTATCAGTTGCAAAGTTGTTTAAATGTACAGAGTGTTGTTCAAAGGGAGTTTTCTCAAGACTAAGTTCAAAAATATATTTAAAGGCCCTAATATGTGAAAAGCATTTGTTCATGTCACTTTTATTTATTTAGATAGTCCTAATGCTATGAAAATTTAATAATCTTGTAGCAAAATTGTATGCTGTGATCCCATGATAAAAGAAATAGAACATTAACTCGCTCATTCTAATGTAGAAAAGGGAGGATTGCATTCTAATATTTATTTATGTTATTTGAGGTAATTCTCACAACAATCCAATAATAATAGTAATATTAATAAACCCCAATATTAACATTTATTGACTACGCTGTCAGGCACTGGGGCTAAAGGAGACACAGATGTTACCTTGTTTAATCCTCATAGCAGTCTTGTAAAGAAAGGTGAAAATTTTAATTTTCATAGGTGAAGAAACAGAAGCCAAGTGAGGCTAAACCACTTGTTTAACTTCAGATTGATCATGGGGCCAGGAGGCAAGGGGGCCAGGAGGCAAGAAGTCAAATCCAGGCCTGTCTGCCTCCAACAGACTCTCTTGTTCTGCTGTTATACCTGCAGCCTCCTAATTTCTTTTGAGTGTCCGGTGTCTGCCGAAACAACATCAGATAACAACATCAGAAATGAATCTAAAATTCCCTTGTAGAGTCAAGAGTATAAAATAGAGAAAAAAAAAATTACTAAAGAAAAGGATAATTGCTGAGCTCGTGTGTGTGCATTGCACCAGGAGTGCAAGCGAAGGAAAGAATGTGCCTTGTCTGCTGGGGTAGAAAAGCCAGGGAACCCAAACAGAGAAAGCAAGATGCGAACTGGATCTGGAAGGATGAGTAGGAGTTTGTAAGGCTGACAATGGGGGAAGAATACTAAGTAGAAAAATAAAACCCCAAACACAGATGGACAAAGGTAGTAGAGACAAGATCAAAAGGACTTATTTGAGGAGCAGTGTTTTTACTTTAAGTGCATTCACATTTAAAGGGAGAAATGCTGAACAAACAAGACAAGAGCTGAGAGTGGAAGATATGAGACTTGAAAGGAATGTCTGATGATATCTGCTGGTCAAAGCTACAGTCTAAATAAGGTGTGGGCTCGTTAACTAACCACACATTAGCAAGGACCCTGAGACTTAACCACTTAAAGTGTGGTCTTGCTGTGTTGCCCTCATCTGTGACCTTAGAAATTCAGAATCTCCAGCTTCAGTCCTGACCTCCTGAAACTGAAGCTTCATTTCCCAAGATCACTGGGGGATTTGAGTGCATATTACGCTGTGAATGGCAATGATAAGTCAAAACAGTGAGTTCCATGAGAAGCTGATGAAAGTTACACGACTGACTTCAATATACTTGGGATGCTCTAACCCCAATAAGGCGGTGCATTTCCTATAGCAGGAAGCTAATTGATACCTAATTAGATAAAGCATCAGTCAAGGTTTCCACACTTGGTAAGTCCTCTAGTCCGAGAAGGTAAATTTGAGAATGTGTAGCTTCCTAGGACACTGACAGACCATGCTGAAATGCCGAGGCTCTTGGAAAGAGCATTAATTTTGACTGCCTGCATTCCCAGCCTAGACAAGGGCAGTTAACTGGCAACACAGGAGTGTCTGGATGAAAATGAATGGAGAAGAGTGACTCGCATTTATGAAGGCTTTGCGTTCTGGCAAATGCTTCACTTTTGCTTTCTCATTTAAGCCTTACTTTAAAAGATTGGAATCTGAGGCTTGGAGAGGGTAAATGACTTTTCCATGTGTGATTGTAGCAACAATAATGGCAGTGATTTTGTAGCTAGAATTTACTATGCACTTACTACAGTAGTTCCCTCTTATTAGCTGTGGATATCTACCAAGTCCTCCAACTGCAGGACTGAAACTGCAGATAGTACTGAACCTGGTGGCTGTCACATTGGAACACGTTCCTGTTCGTATCTTCCACTCACAAATTTAATGGCTTTTCTAACTTAACCAAGCACTTCTCACACACTATGGCTGTAACTTTTGCTGTTTGAGGTGCGGCAGCAAAACTAGCACAAATTTCTTGTGCCTTCTTCACAATTTCACAGATAGAAGATTCATTCTTACCATAGATCTTGGCAACTGCAGCATACGATTTTTTTCTTTCCTCATTAATTCAAGAATTTTCAACTTTTCGCTTAAAGGAAACACTTTACAGTTTCCCTTCAGCAGCTCTGAATGGCCAACATCACTACTCTTGCACTTGGGGGCCATTATTAAGTCAAAAAGGGTTACTTGAACGCAAGCACTGACAAACCGTGGATCTGATAGCCGAGAGGGCTACCATGTGGCCACCTGGCAGATGGTGGGTGTATAGCAATGGGAATGCTGGTCAGAGGGAAGGGGCAGGATGGTGAGAGATTTCATCTCACGCTACAGAACAGCATGTTATTTAAAACTTGTGAATTGTTTCTGTCTGGAATTTTCCATTTAATATTTTTGCACTGTGATTGACTGTGGGTAACTAAAACCACAGAAAGCAAAACCATGGATAAGGGGAAGACTACAGAGTGTCCAAATTACTAAACTAAATGCCTTTTGCATCCATTATCTCATTTAATTCTCACCACAATCCTGTGAGAAGGTATCGTTGCCTCCATTTGATAGCTTGAGGAATGAAAGGGTGGACAGTTTATAGGGCATGTCCATGGTCACACACTAGTGAGTATTTATGCTTCAACATAAAAGCACCTGACTTGAAAACCCACATTGGTTCCTCCACACCAAAGTAACTCCACAGGCACCCCCGTCAGCACCCCTCAGTGGTTCGTCCTCAGTGTTCTTCAAGAGGTATCAAAGATTCTGAATCTCTCATAAATGTGCAAAAATAAAAGGAAAGAAAATGAAATGCTTTACTGTGAATAATGATAATTACAAATAACAAGATTTCTGAGATTTATACATACTATTGAACTAACATTTGATTTTTTAAAAAATGTGCCCTTCAACAAAGATGGGATAAGCATACCTTTGTTGATGCAGTTGTCTTCAGTGATTTATCAGGAGATGGATGGGTAATCAGATTTCCCTATCTAGCCTGCCATTTACAGTCCCACGCAAATAAGTGCAGAAACATTTAAGGCAATTTACAAGGATACTGACTGTATATTTCCAAAATAAAGTTCTAAACCAACCCCCACACCCACATCTCAAGTTCTCTCTAATTTCCCTGTCACACTACAACAAAATTCCTGGATTGCTCTACATCCTTCCAACACAGGTACCTTTACTGGAGGTGGAGTTATTTAGAGGAAGTGTAGGGGTTTCGGTCCTCCTAGAGCTCTGTTTGAATGCCAGATTCCCCACTTAAGATTCCCACGGCCTCAAACAGTTTCTTTGATATTCTTTAAACCATGGCTTCCTATACCACGAAACGGATCTTTGTGTTAGCTCAGAGGGTTGCTGTGAGGATTCCACAAAATCCCAAAATAGACAGGCAGTTGGAGAATACTGCCCCGTGGATGGTCCATCTCTTCTACATTAACCCTGATGTTTTTTTTACATAGTCAGGATTTCACGGATATATGCTTCTGTCTTGGAATCAACATGTCTGATTTGTAAGTACCATAAATTGATAAGGATATGCAAGATTCTAAGCAGTTGCTGTACTTTTTAGTTTTTAAGATTTAGTCCATTATATCTGGGTTTAGCAATTCGATCACCTTGAACAGTGTATTTGTTTACAGAGAAGTTAGATCATGTAGACTAGCATCAGGCTGATTTATAAAGTATGAAATATTTTTAACTATTTTGCACATCCATCTTCTGTTACTGTGTACCCCATTACTGACTTCCAGATATTTATGTTTATCCAAGATGCTACTCATTTGTGGCAACAAACCAAGGCCTCCTCTATCTGTTGTGAGTGATCTCTCTTCTCACCCACTTTCCTAACACTTAATCAAACATTCTTTAAATATATCTTATCTCAATAAGATATTGAGTAAAGGGTATTTGGTTACAAAAATTCACAGCAAGTACCTCTAGTGAATTCAGCCCATTCTTTTACCCAGAGGATTGTTACTACTAACATGCTATCGTTATTGCTAATTAAAAAAAATTAAATGTATATCTAATGGTGGAATTTCCCTAAATTTTTTGTAAGAGATGCTTCCCTCATATTCTTAAAATGAAAACCGATCAAAGCAGCTTACATACAAGAGACTTTGGTAATTTGAAGGAATTCAAAGAAAGCAAAGCATGTAGTCACAATGAATCATATTGAGTGTTAAATTGACTGTGTCTATTGGAACAGATAATCTGAACTTGCCATCACATCACACGGACATTACATGGAGAAAACAAATGCCACAGGGCATGTGAGCATATCCATCCTCCAGAATATTCCTCTCCCAAGAAATTCTGTGCATTCTTCAAACAGTGTCTTAAGAGATAAGCCCCGTTTGCCCCAGGTAAATAAGCTTTTCATCAGCAACATATCTGTCATATTGGACTCGGTGCTGACTCTCAGTAGCCTGGCAAAAGGCAGTTGAAGATTACAATTTTCCATTTGCACAAAGTCTAAAATTATGAACTCTGTGGATACCAGTGACACAATGATTAACCCTCACTTCTATAATGCCACGGCTTGACGGCTATAATTCATTGTTGGAGGGCTAGGCAATCTACTAATGGCCTAAGTGACACATTCCATCTGGAATGTGTCAGCTTCTTTTTTGAAGGCACAAAGAAAAACAAAGATAGTTTTCTAATACTATCTTGCCAGCATCTAAGGGAGCTGATGGAGTCACCACTGCAGCTATACGTTTCCATTTCTATTTCAGCCCTATGCTCTAATCCCCAATGCAGACTGATCCCAACACCATGCATAAATTTCTCCAAATTCCGTGATCAAACATGGTGGTTGGACTGACACATTTAAGTGGTTTAAAATATGTACATCCACATAATGGCCCCATCTTTGAAGAGCAACTTTCCTGTATTAGAGCACACCATTTTCTGCATATGGCAATGTTCCAGCATATGCTCTGTATCCCAAAGCTCAGTCTTTGGAAATACCTTTGTTGCTTTCACTGTATCTTATTCCACTCTTTCTCCCTCTGAACATAATGCCCATTTATCTCCATATCCTTGCTTCTCCCATTTCATAAAGATCTATGCAAGTCTTTCCCACCTTCTAGCTCCCCCAAATCTCCTCCCCTTCGTTAAGCACACATTCAGGATCCCATAGAGAAGATCTTTTCCAGCCCCACTATCCCCCCAGTTTCCCTGGGCACCAGCTGTGCAGCCACATCAAATCTAAGGTTTTGGACTCTGCTTCAGGTCACCCTTAAGTGATATAAAAATTCAAACCGGGCAATGCCTAGTCACATTTAAAATCCTCTCCTTAACTAGCATTTGACACTCTTTGATCTCTCACTTTTGATATTAATATCTTATTTGGTGCTTTGCAGTCTCGTTGCTAATCTCCCATAACTTCAAAACATCATGATACAGAAAATAGACTTTAGTAGCAACATATGTGCCATTTCCATTATTTTTGTCATCATCAACAGAAAGAGTACTGACATTAATTGAGCATCTACTAAATGCCAGGAAATGCTCTCAACATGCAATATGTGTATTCTCATTCCCCATAAAATCTAGCAGTGAATTACCATAAAACAAAGTTCAATATTCATTGAATAAATGAATGGTACTCATTATTGGAATGTTTAAACATCAAGCCAAGTCAGAGTTAGTGGTCGAGTATGCTTCCCCTTCCTGTCTATAGATAAAAATAATTAAGTTGTAATAATTAACCAGCGTCTTGCCCCTTTGTTAAAACCAAAAATGACAGGAGAAACTTGGCAAAATTATAACCAAATGTACAATATGCCTCTCCATTCCCCAGGAAAGTGAAGATATGGAAACCTGGAACACTGATAGAAAAATTTTACTAATGTTAACTCGATTTTCAAATAATTAGCAAATGCAGTTTTACCTGTCAGTAATGGGCTAACAGACACTGCTAATCAGTAGAAGGAGTGATAGGAGACAGAGAAATAACGTCCAAGCCCAAGACAGAGA